>CM033798.1:41829392-41851553 GCA_019656835.1 Rhododendron ovatum | reverse complement strand
TTCGAAAGTCTATGTTTCATCGACATCTTTCATCTCATTTGCATATAGAGTTTGCGTAGACTTTTCTACTGCGCTAGTGTAGCTCAAGCCTTATATTATTTTCAGGTGCTAACCCGGAACCATAGCTTGCATTGCTTGGCGTGCTTGGAGTGTGGACATTATTTTTTGAAAGTTAACCCAAGGAGTTACCTATTCATCTTTGTAAATTTATTTTGAAAGATGTATTTGTAACTAAAATTGTAATTCTTTTGACTCGGAATATTGTAACCACTAATTTTATTTCGAACTTCGCTACTTATGATAATTTGGGGCCGTCGAGCCAATGTTGTAATATTTTAGAACATTATGGACTTGGAAGATTAATTGAGGGAATGGGAATACAGTGATCTTTTGGGTACCGTACGAATATTTGTGAGTATTTTTATTATGAAAATCATTTATAATTATGTTAAAATTCGAGGACGTGACAACTTGGTATCAGAGCGTCTAGGTTTGAATACTTTGAGACCGTGGGGAGACTTTAGTCTCATGGGTTCAAAATCATAGCAAAATTTTTACATGATATGTGTGCTTGCATTAAGGAGTCAGTACATTGGCATTACATCGCATTTACGATAATGTAGATTGTCAAAGCAAGGTTGGCTTATGTTGGGAAAGTTGGACGTTTGGTCTCATGATGGAGTCGTGGTCGTTATTGTTGATAGTTGTTGTCGTTGATTGTATTATGTTTTCAATCCTTGTAGAGCGATGCCTCCGAGATGTCAGAATAATCTTGCTAGGGAAATTGTAGCGGCACTTGCAGAGTCGAATCTTCTGAACCCAGCACTTAGGGCTAACACGAATGACCGTGCCATGGAAGCAATGAGGGCATTCCATCGTATGAAACCACCTCAATTCGATGGGGAGAGTAGCGATCCTCTTGTGGTCGACCATTGGCTTGCACAAGTTCGTAAAATCTTTAACGCTCTTAGGGATTACTGAAGATGACATACGAGTGAGCATTGTGGCCATTCAACTTACTGGCGAGGCGAATGAGTGGTGGGAATCAGTTTTAGGAGCAAGAAGAGACATTAGGAGAATGGCAAGGACGGTTACTCGAATAAATGAACCTGATGTAGAGAACTTGACTTGGGCTGAGTTTGAAGAACTCTTCGAGAATCAATATTTTCCAGAAACGTATCGCGAGCAACTTAGAGAACAATTTGAGAAACTAGAACAAGGTAATATGGTTGTCTCCGAATATGCTACGAAATTTCAGTCTTTGTCCCGTTTTGCACCGGAACTAGTGGCGTCAGAGGAAAGGAAGTGTAGGCGTTTTGAGAAGGGATTACACCCATCCATTAAGTTGTTGGTTGTGAGCCAGCGCATTGGAAGATTTTCCGAGATTGTTGAATGTGCAAGGAGTGTTGAAAATCCAGTGGGTGCGCAGGGAGAACCAAAAGTGTGGGAAACTAAGCAACTGACCTCTAGTGCAAGTTTGCCTTCGGGAAGTTCTGGGAGTCAAGGGAGGAAGAGACAATGGGAACCACCTCAATCATTTCACGTTCAGCAGGGTTTTGGACCACTTACTTCATCGGGAAGTCATGGAGTTTCTATCAAACAGCAAATAGTGTGCCATCGGTGTGGTCAGTCAGGTCATTTTCGTGCTCAGTGTTCGCAACAACAGAAGACATGTTTCATTTGCGGTGCACCTGACCATCTCACAAGAAGATGCCCTCAAAAAGTAGGAGAGCATAGTGGGCCTAGTTCAGTGAGACCAGGGCAGAGTCTTGTTCGACATCACTCCCAATTCCAGTCTACTTCGGGTCAAGGGTCACGCGTTGAGCGAGGAGCGAGTCTTACCATTCCTCAAACTCCAGAGACACCAGATGTGTGGGGTAATTTCTCCTCTCTCGTTTAATCCTTTGCTAGGATTCTTTTAATTTGGGAACATATCATCTTTCCGTGGTTTGCATCTTTTCTTTTACTTGAATTTGAACACCGAGGATTCCTAGACCATTCTCATTTGTTGAGTAACACCTCCAGTTAGTATTAGCCGAGACAATGAGTTGGTTGTTTCAGGTTATCGTTTTGTCTGTGATCTCAGTGTCTTACGTGAGGTGAGGTTTGGTCTTGTCTTGAGAAAAGATTGGCTATGCCAGTGATTGCTTGCTATATGTCGAGCGTGTCTTCATCCGAGTTTTTCTTTTACCGCTTTTCTCTCTGTGGTTTAGTTGAACCTTGATTGAAAATTGTATCTGGGCTTGCTATCCATGAAGTTGTTCGTTCATTAGCTTGAATAGATTTTGACATCTGCATCAATTACCACACGATCCTTCTAGTGCTACTATGTGTTATACAAATCCTTGTCA
Organism: Rhododendron ovatum; assembly: GCA_019656835.1. Taxonomy (NCBI): domain Eukaryota; kingdom Viridiplantae; phylum Streptophyta; class Magnoliopsida; order Ericales; family Ericaceae; genus Rhododendron; species Rhododendron ovatum. The sequence goes on along the minus strand of CM033798.1, from coordinate 41,849,202 downwards.
TGAAATATCATGTGGTGTACCTACTATTGATTTTGAAGTAACTATTGTTGAAATCTATGAGTACTTCTCGTCTATTATTCTCATTCTACTCCTTATGTTACGATTCACGGTATAAAATCTCGTCAATCGAATTGGAATTCTGTTGCTATGGTTACAAGTTTCTCAGTTTGCAGTTGCTATTCACTTGATCTCTGTTGTTACAACCTCTATCTACTAAAGCTAAGTTAGTAGTGATGTCTTCAACGACATCGCATCCGTTTGTGTTGTCAAATGCAAATCTTGTTGTGATTGTGGCCTCTTTCGGGCGTTTAAAAAAAAAATCTGATATAGTCCTCAACCTTGGAGGTACATGGTTTGTTCTATACTATTTCGTTCTAGCTTATCAAGAGTTATGCACCTTTCGGTATTAGTCTAAGTATGGTTGCGCATCTTTTGTTAGTTTTGGCCCTATCTTTTATATTGTGCTCATCATTGGTATCAGGATACTCATTTGCCAAGGCGTATGTACTAGTTTCCTAGACTCGTGGACTAGTGGGGCAGATGAAGTTACTTTTCCTAGATTCTTGGGTTTGTTATGAGTTGGTGCATTGAGTTTGTGGCCGCTTTAAAGACTTCACATATTCCATATTATACAAATTCATTGGTGCGTTTAGACCTCATTGATTGGTCTGGATTCCATCGTTGCAGCCTCTGGTCTATTTATTGAAAACTGCTACTCTACTCAAGTTCTTGTGTCTTAACACTCACTTATTGGAGACGAATTTTTGGTAACCTATTGGTTGATATTGATTTATAGTCGTTGTTCGATTCAAATTCACTTGTTGTGGTTGGTCTCTGTGATGTTCGGATTTGTAGCCTTCGTGGTAGTCCCTCGACTCTGAAAGCATAAAACTCATTCTATATTGCTCAATTTCACTCTGTTAGAAGTTTTGCTTGTCCTTGGTATTAAACACATTGTCGATCTTGCATCAGTTCGTTTACTTAGTGAGCTGTCCTATTGCTATGTACTTGTCCCCAGTATTGAAATCTATCATTTGCAAGAGATTGTTCATAAACTCATTTGGCTTGTAGAGCAATAAGAAGGTTATGATCGGTTATTTCTATGTTCCTCAGTACGTTGAGTTGGTTGTTTAGCGAATTTGAAGATTTCATGTGTTCCTTGGATTTCGGATGCCTCGTCCCCATTCTTTGAGTCCTTGATCAGTGTTGTCTGAATCTTGAAGCTCACTATTTCGTTTGAGAAAACCGAAGGACGATGTTGACCGTTGTTGATACCCCTTTGTCATTCGAAGTGAGAGGACGTATTTCGTAAAGTATCGCCGTGTTGAGGTTAGTTTCATTGAGGCAGAAAAAGGAGGAGCTTTTATCGTTTGAAGAATACGTTATGTATCAGATACGATGCGTGTCTTTCGGATACCCAGGCGACACCGACGAAATCCAGTTGGAAGAGGCGATTGATCACCGCCCATTCCAGATGGAAGTCTCGGGAAGTCAATTGGACTATCAGGTATTCTTGATTGTAGACACCCCATTCTGGACTGTCCAGATAACGTTATTTGTCGAACTTTTACTTCCCCAATGATGATTATAGTCGAAAACAGATCAAGGACAAAGGTGTGTTTGAACCTTGAACATCCCAAACCCCTTTCAAACCCAGTTTCAAACCCTTCAAACCAGAGCCAAACGGCCCCAGCAAAACCCAACTGGCTTGCGCCAGTATATTGGTGACGTACGCCAGTAAGCTGCCACGTGTCAGTCATCGACCATGGGCCCAGCTTTCACTGGCGCACGCCAGTTATAAGTGGCGCACGCCAGTCAAACCCAGTCAAATCAACTTTATTCAGCCACTTGGGCGGGACTTTTGTGCCACCCTGACGTCGGCTACAGTGTGCCTGATGAGTGCTTTCGGCAGAGGCGTCCCCTCTCTCTCCTACACCCCCCATCAACTAGTCCCATGCATTAAATGCATGGAAGGCCCATTTTGTTCCTAAGACCAGCCAAACAGCCCTTTGGCCTTAACTGATCTCAGTCCATCCCCCTCTATAAATACCCCCCTTGCATTCATTTGCAAGGGGTTAGCAACATTAAGAGGTGCCATCTCTCTCCTTCTTCATTCTTCAAGACTTCTTCTTCTTTCATCCATTGAAAGACAAGAGAAGGCCATACACTCCCATATCTCCTGCTGGAACTCGGTCACCATATAAGCCACCATCTTCAACCCTCAAGTTCAAAAACAACCACAAAACCACCATAAGAGGAGGTATACCACCTTTGTGTTCTCTTCTGTTTTCATCTCCTGAGGGGGGTCAGTAAGGCCCAGGCTAGTAGATAATACTAGTCCTGGCCTTAAACTGATAAAATACAGCAATCGTAGGTGACGAAACATGGCGCACGCCAGTTCATAGGGGCCGTACGCCAGTCATGGCAGGACGAGCACAGCTGGCGTGGGGATCATGGATCGTCGTTCCTTTTGTTTTATCTTTCAGTCAATCACCTTTGCATGCTAAATAACCAATTTACTGCTTTCCATATTTAGAACTGTTTAAAGTGGTGGCATCCTATCATGTTCATTTATGTCATATAAAGGCCTCTGGGATCCTTCTGGTCATGTTCCAGAGCCCAGATGATGCAAAGCCAAACGCTGGAATCGAGGGCGAAGTGGCGTACGGTAGTACCATGCTGGCGTACGGCAGTAAGCTTTTGGGTCCAGTGGCTGGCCCTTGCATCTGAGCGTAATCTAGGCCTATCTTTTGTCCCCACACTGTTTTGGGGTGTTATGCTTTCTTTTATGGCCTAAAGCCACTCATTCTGTCTGTATTTGCGTATATCCTACTATATTAAACTGCGTGGTTTGCCCTGGGTGTGCGCTGGTCTGTTTCCAGAGCCCAGAGGGTTGCGAACAAGGACTGAGGAATCAAGAAGGTGGAGTACGCCAGTTTATATGTGGCGTGCGCAGGTTGTCTCACCATGCAGTGGCTCGACCAGTGCATGCTGGCAGAATCTGCTCACGTCACCTTGTGACAGCGTACTGCAGTTTGCTCGGGATGATCAGTGCTTGTTCTCAATCTATACTTAGCATTGCAATCAAACCATCCATAAACATTTTGTCACATAAACTGCTATTTGTTACCGTTTTCATCCCCATTAACTGCTCCCCCGCCCTAACTGGCTAAATAATGGGAAAATGAGAGAAAAATGCAAAAGTTTTCATAAAACGCCCGAGTAGAGACCGATCTCCGGATTGGGCGAGAGGGGTGCCATAAAACCCTTCCCCTCTCGTAGCCTGGCTCCCGAACCTCAGATATCGAAGGTGACGACGGACTGGTCTACGCCTTTTCAAAAAATCAAACAAACGTGGCAAACGTTTTCGAGTTCGGTTCCTTGGGTATTCCACCGCTAAAACCCGAGTGGCGACTCTGAATCGAGGCGTTTCGCCGCGCATTTCCAAAGAGGGCCGCGCCCAGTCTTATTTCAAAACCCGGGAAACATGAGCGAATTTTCGGGGCGCGTGCCCACAGTGGCGACTCTGCTGGGGACTCATTGCGCTAGTTGATACTTGGCGATTAATACATGACTGAACAAAATTTAAAAAGCTTGTCAAAACAGTACGCTCCGCGCTGCTGAAGAACGGAATGGTAACGTAACAGGATCTCAGTATCCAACCACTCCGAACTGGGGCTTTTACCTTTGTTTCATTTGTGCATTTCTTTCCAAGTATTAATTAGCAACAGTGGGCCAATCTTCAAAAGGCGTTTTGTTTCAAGACCGTTGCATTTCTCTCTCGTCAAACCATTTTTTCGGCAATTCTCCGTTCGCATGCGATGGTATCTCAGCCCCGTTGAGGTGTTTTGGGTAACCGGCACAATTTATTGGAGCCCGGGGTCCTCGAACGCCCAACAACCTTGGACGATGATGAGTCGTACTACCGTTCGACCATTGCTTTGCTCCACGCATTGCAGTGGGAGGTATATCGCGGCTCTAGTCGGAGGAACTCCTTTAGCCAAAACCGGCCTCTACAGCGCTTACAAAGCACTAGCACCTTTCAACCTAAGACAGGAACCCGCAGGGTAGGAGTACTTGTTTCTAACCCCATATACTGTCTATGTGTTACAGCTTTCCATATCGCATGCTTGTACATACATTCATGACCGTTATTGCGTAGGAGCATGTTAGGGCGGCTTTTAGGTGGGCTTTCGTCGAGTCTGTCTCGCGCCCGTTCGGCATTGCCTTGGACCGATGACGAATCGTGCATCTCGATGTTGCACGTTACCAAAAATTTCCAAGTCCTTAATCAATGAGACTTCGGGAAACCAATACTTTCTAAGTCTTGGTCTAGCGCCCGATCGAGGTTTCAAACCAAAAAACTAGGAACAACGGAGAGAATGTCGTGATGCTAACACCACTTAGGTTAAAAGTGCTAATCACTTACACCGCTCAGGCTCCGGCACAGTGTTGCTTACGCCGCTCCAGTTATGGTATCACGCCATCCACACCGAGTTGTTCCGAAATCAAAACCTTGAAACCTCGATAAAGGCGAAGGTCAAAAGGCTTAGGCTGTTTTGGCATCCCTTAGTAACATTCGATTCAATCAAGGATACACCGTCGAAAAGAAAATCCGAGGATTCTATGGCAATTGTCCGAGCGCCGTAAGGCAGACTCCCTCTAGTTCTAGAGTCTAGGAGGACACCGACGACGTTGGCATGCGCATTTTCCATTCTTGTCGTTTCTTTCAAATAAAATGACTGCAGGCTATCATTGAGCTATTGTGCTTTGCTGTCTAGCCATGCCGGTATCAAAGCAGAATTCCGCAATCAAGAGCCAAACCTACTTGGGGCCGTCCGTCGAGTCCGTTTGAGGGTTTGATTTGGGGTTGTTTCTCAGTCGACCGCAACGGAAGCTCTGGCCTGCACTGTGTCACGGGAGGATTCGCTGCCGACTACTCCGCACGAATCTCCTCCGTCTTCTCCGTCTCCACCGGCATCTCCAAAGCGTGTTAAGATAGAAGTGTTGACCATGGCAGATGTCCCACCTCCGAATCTTGCAACTCTGTTGGCCGACCTGCAGCACAACTTGGCCATCATGCAGCAAAGGGCCGACCAGGCCGACGCCTCTGTGGCTAATCTTCGAACCCTCATCGAGGAACGACTTCCCATTGTAGCAGGAGGGGAAGGCGACGGAAGGCATGAACACGGAGCCGGCTTCGAAGAAGAGCCGCTAGTGGAAAATCCCGCTCCAAGCCCGGAAATGGCTGCTTTGGTCGCCAAGATGGCCAAATTGGAGGAAGCTGTTGCCAAATCCGAAAGAAAAGGGTCAGGAGTGCTAGACATGGACCGCCTCTGCCCGTTCCCGAACGCCAGGCTCCCCGATCGGTTCAAAATGCCTGACTTTGCAAAGTTTGACGGTACCGGAGATCCGAAGACGCACTTGTTGGCCTATCATGGTGCCATGAAGCTACATGGTGTTGGGGAGGATGCCATGGCTCAGTTATTTCCACAAACTCTAGCCGGCCCTGCCTTCCAGTGGTTCCTATCACTCGACATCTCCAAGAGGCGGACATGGGAAGACATTGGCACGGCTTTCAACGCTCAGTATAGCTACAACGCCCAGCTCAAAATGACCACTCGGGAGTTGGAATCCACTAAGATGACTGTAAAGGAGTCCTTCGCGGACTTTATCCAGCGATGGAGAGCTAAGGCTGCTCTCATGCCCGATCGCCCGAGCGAGAAGGATCAAATCCGCATCATCTCCCGAAATCTGCAGCCGGACTTCGCCAAAAACCTCGTCTTGGTTCAAGGGGCAAACTTTGAAACCTTCTACGACTCAGGGCTGGCTATCGAGGAAGCCCTCCAAACTGGTGTTCTGCCCAGGAGTGACATCTCCTCCTCTACCTCAGCCTCAAAATCCAAACCCCGTGCATATACCGGGAACAGCATCGCTCTCTTCGGTGGCAACAGCTATGCCACCGCAAACTCTGCCAGCAACCCCTCAACCCAAAGCTCTAACCACATCGCCGACATAAACCAAGTTCAAACCCCTCAAAGACCCCGAAACCGCAACCAACCCCGTAACTTTGCCAATTTCGAGGCACCGCTGTCCTCGGTGTTGGAGAAGTTAATCAAAACCGGGCATCTCAGGCCCTTAGCCCCGACTCCACTTCCTCAAAATCCACCCCCTAGCCATAACCCCAACGCTTTCTGTGCGTACCACCAAATGCCCGGCCATTACACCGACTCTTGCTATCGCCTCCGTCATGCGATACAAGATTTGGTGGACAGTGGTACCCTTCCAACTCCACCCACCAAACCCAACGTCATCTCCAACTCCCTGCCTAAACATGACCCTAACCCTCAAGTGAACCAGATAAACCTCAGCTCCACCATATTCAACCCCACCGACCATATCACCTCAACCAATGACCCTAAGCCGATCGTGCCTGTCCCTTCTGAGCCAAGTGTCAACATGATGGCAGCCGGCTGGGCTATGGAAGACAAGGCCAAAGAATGGGAAGAGCTATGCAACGATTGGACCGAGCAGTACAACATGGGGTTTCCCGCTCACCCCCAAGTCAATCAGATGTGGCTAGCTCAGTGGGAGGAAGAATGGAACACGGCTCAGGCCGACCCCTTGGACGGACTCTCTTTGTTCGCGCTATTTTACCAACCTGAGCCGAATCAAGTCGAACAAGAGGTCGAGGAGTATGTGTGGGATCCGCAGCCCGACGGGTGGCAAATAGGCCAAGACCTCAAAGCTGACATGGACCAAGGAGACGTCAGTGAGGAGTATTGGGACCAGTTTCAAGAAGGGGAACTCGTGCCTAATATCCGCCGCCCGCTGGGCGCCATGCAGCCATTGGTGGATTCAATTGACGGCGCCATCACCCGCTGCGCGCCTGACTTCGACCCTACACAGGACATCATTTCTGCCAAGCTGTCTCGCCCTTCTGTTTCAACTCCCGGAGATGATTGCTCCATCATGGTCTTGGACGCACCTCCCGCCGACTTTTGGGACGCAGGGGAAACCGTTAAGACTCCGCCGCCCGCGGACATTTGGGATGTGGATAACATTGTCGACTTGGACATGGGAAATGAGGTGTGGACTGTCAACACCGCTTTAGTCGATGGGGGATTTTGGGATGTTCCGTTCATCACTAACCCGGGGGCACCTTTTGAGGAAGAAGCAGCACAGGATCCGACTTTCTGGGAAGGATTGGTAATGGAGGACTTGGACTGGGACAATGCTCTGGGGTCCGACTCGTCTGCAACGGTGGCAGCAACCGACAAAGGAAAGCGCAAGTTGGAGGAAGTGCCCGCCGACCTGTGGGATTCCATTGACTCATCGTCTTGGTGGGATGTGGCCAACGTCACAAGGAGTGGCCGAGTGTTTCAGCCAGCCAACCTGCAGGCTGGAAGCTCGTCCAACCCGCCTGCTCAGAAAACCACCGCTCCCACTGCTCAAAGGGCCGACCCGCTCTTTCCAAACGGAGTCCCCGAAGAAGATGCCATTCTGAAGCAGCTTGAAAGGATTCCGGCCGCCGTGTCTATCTGGGGTCTGATATCGTCATCAAAGGAGCATCGCGAGAAGCTGTCCTCTGCTTTGGCCCGGCTCACAGTACCGATTGACATCACCCCCGAGGCCATGATTGCCTTGGTGCTGCCACTCCTCTCTAAGCACTCCGTCACGTTCACCGAGAAGGATCTGCCTGTCGAGGGAACTGCTCACAACCGCCCGCTCCACATCACCGTCAAGTGCCGAGGACATTGGGTGCCAACCGTGCTAATCGACAATGGTTCTGCTATCAATGTTTGCCCGATGAGGGTTGCCTATCGCTTGGGGCTCGCCAAGAGTGACCTAACACCTTCCAATCTGGCCGTCAAAGCATACGACAGTACTCGCCGTACCGTGGAGGGAACTCTAATGCTGAAACTTGATGCTGAGGGCTTTGAGATGGATGTCGAATTCCATGTGGTCGATGTCCCTGCTACTTTCAACCTGCTGCTGGGCAGGCCATGGCTTCATAGGGCCGACATTATGGCGGTGCCTTCAACTCTCCATCAAAAGGTCATGCTAGGGCTGCCTACTGGTACCTTGACGATTTGCGGGGATTCTGGAATCCGCCCGCTCACGGATGATGGAACGCCTGTCTTGGGCATCATGCATGGGGAAGAAGACTCGGACTTCGGAGGTTTCTCTTTCGACACATCGGGCTCAGTCCTCGCCATTGCCATGGATGACGATTTCACCATAAGCTCAACCGTCCTCGAAATGATGAGGAAGATGTCATTCATGCCTGGCCTAGGGCTCGGGATCAACCAACAAGGGATTGCTGAATTCCCTGTCTTTCCTTCCACCGAAGGCCGCTTTGGCCTAGGTTACACTCCGCCGGCCAAAGATGCCAAAAGGAGGAAAGACACGGGAAAGCCTCGAACCCTTTTTGGTAACCCCGATAGCTACTTTGTGCGAGAAGGAGGAGGCTCTGCTTATTCGGGACAGATAGAGCCGTTTTGGGATCCGGAGACTTCTACCTGGTTGCCGGGATTCGAGATCTTTGCCGCGGACACCTGGTCCAACGGTGAGGAAGAGACAACTGAAGAGAGACTTGCTCGGCAGGAGTTTGAGAAACAACTGGGTCGGGCCAAGGAAGAGTTTGACTGGCTCAAGACTTTTGATCAAGGGGGTTTGGAGATGCTGTTCTCCCAAGTAGGTTTGGTTGGAAAGGGCGAAGAAGCTGAAGTGCTGATGCTTGGGCCCGACTCATCAAATGCTCCCGAGGATCCCACCCCTCTCATAGTCAAGGCACAGGGAAGTATCAATAACTGCATTTTCACTCCGCGTCTAACATGCATTGACGACGAGTCTGAATCTGACACAGAGTCTGTCGAGTCTAAGTCTAGCTCAGAGTCGGAGTTTGTGCCTCTCGGCCCTCCACGTCGTAGCTTCTACTTTGAGTTCGAGTCTGTTGTACTTGGCAACCCTGTTGGGTTTTATGAAATGCATGATCCTACTTCCGACTACTTTGCTAGCTTCTATATAAACTGTGTCGACCCTGACGATGAAGGAACAGGCTTCGACGGGGACATCCCGGCTGAGTTGCGTTCCCTCATCGAAAAGGAAGACGAAAGGCGTGCTCAGCCTCTAAAAGAAGAAGTAATTTCTGTAAATCTGAAAGACGAGGATGACCCCCGTATGATGCAAATCGGTACCAATCTGTCTCCGGAAAACCACACTGGGACCATTGAGCTTCTCAAAGAATTTCCCGAGGTTTTTGCATGGTCTCACAAGGATATGCCCGGCATTGATCCCGAAATAGTACAGCACCGAATTCCGTTGGAGCCCGGGGCTGTCCCCGTCAAACAGAAACTCCGCAGGATGAGGCCGGATTGGGTTCAGAAGATCAAGGAAGAGGTTACAAAGCAGATTGACGCCGGATTCATTAGGGTTGCAGAATACCCCAAATGGGTGGCCAACATCGTGCCTGTTCCCAAGAAGGATGGAAAGATCCGAGTTTGCGTCGACTTTAGGGACTTAAACAAAGCAAGCCCCAAAGACAGTTTCCTCTTGCCTCATATTGACGTGCTTGTGGACAACACGGCGGGGCATGCCTTGCTCTCTTTTGTCGACGGATTCTCCGGATACAACCAGATCTCTGTGGCACCCGAGGACCAAGAGAAAACGACGTTCGTCACGGAATGGGGTACTTACTGCTATGTGAAGATGCCGTTTGGGTTGAAGAACGCCGGATGCACTTTTCAACGGGCTCAGACGACCCTGTTTCATGATTTTATCCACAAAACCGTTGAGATCTACGTCGATGACATGATTGTGAAGGCAAAGGAGGAAAAGGACTATCTCCCCTCGCTCAGGCAGTTCCTTGAAAGGCTTCGCAAGTACAACGTACGCCTGAATCCGCAGAAGTGCACGTTTGGGGTCACGTCAGGCAAAATGTTGGGATTTCTAATCACCGCAAGGGGAATCGAAGTGGATCCTTCCAAAATCAAAGCAATCCTAGAGATGGAGCCGCCAAAGTCTGAAAAGGGCGTGCGAAGTTTTCTAGGAAGGGTCCAGTTTATCAGCAGATTCATCTCCAAGCTAACTCTCACCTGCGAACCGTTGTTCCGTCTACTCAAAAAGGGGGTCCCGTTCGAATGGACAGATAAATGCCAAGCCGCCTTCGAGTCTATTCAGGGGTACTTGCAGAACCCGCCGGTATTGATGCCGCCTACGCCGGGCCGACCTTTGATTCTATATCTGTCTGTTTCTTCAACAGCCATGGGATGCTTGCTAGCACAGGAAGGAAGCAATGGGATCGAGAAAGCTGTCTACTATCTGAGCAAGAAGATGGTGGGATCTGAGGAGCGCTACACCCCTCTCGAGAAGACGTGTTGGGCGTTAGTTTGGGCTACCAGAAAGCTTAGACACTACATGCTAGCCTATTCGGTGAGACTGATTTCTCGGATGGATCCTATCAAGTACCTATTCGAGAAGCCTGCGCTCACCCATAAGCTAGCACGTTGGTTACTCCTGCTGGCTGAGTTCGAACTCCAACATGTCACGAGGAAGTCTGTAAAGGGACGAGCTGTGGCTGAATTTCTGGCCGACCACCCGATCGACGGCCCGGAAGATGTGGATTTCACTTTCCCCGATGAAGAGGTTCTAACGGTGGTCGAGGAAGTATGGACGCTCTATTTTGATGGGGCTGCTAACCAGAAGGGATTTGGGATCGGAGTGTTGCTAATCACGCCCACTGGCGCTCACATTCCGCTCGCTTTCAAATTGAATTTCGATGTCACCAGCAATCAAGCCGAATACGAAGCCTGCATCGTCGGAATGGAAGCCGCTATTGCCTTAGGCGTCGAGAAGTTAGAAGTAATTGGGGATTCGAACTTGGTGGTTTCCTAGGCCAATGGAGATTGGAAAGTTCGAGAGGAAAAGCTGAAGCCTTATCACCAAGATTTGGAAGAACTGATTCCTCGCTTCAATAAGGTGACTTTCACCCATGTCCCACGCTTGAAGAATCAGTTCGCCGATGCTTTGGCGACTTTGGCTTCAATGATCGAACTCCCAATAGGTGTCAAGCTGCGGCCGATTGTGATTGAACAGAGGGACTTGCCCGCTTATGAGTATATCAACGCCATTGATGATGTCGATGATAGCCTACCATGGTACCACGACATTTGGAACTTTGTAGAGCGCGGGGAGTTTCCTACCGAGGCCACGAAGAAGGATAGGATTGCGCTGCAAAGGCTGGCTTCTCAGTACATCATCTGTGGGGGAAAGCTGTATCGAAGGTCTCACTGCGGGATGCACAAGCTCTGCGTCAGCGGCGTCGAAGCAACAAGGATCATGGAAGAAGTTCACGAAGGAGTCTGTGGGCCTCACATGAGCGGCGTCATGCTTGCTAGAAAGATCCTCAGGCAGGGTTACTTTTGGTCTACAATGGAATCACAATGCATTGACTACGTGCGGCGCTGCTACAAGTGTCAAATCCATGCGAACCTACAGCATGTCCCTCCATCTAAACTGTATGGCATGACCTCGCCGTGGCCTTTCTCTGTTTGGGGTATCGATGTTATTGGGATGATCAGGCCGTCTGCTTCAAATGGTCACAAGTTCATACTTGTAGCGATAGACTATTTCACTAAGTGGGTCGAAGCCGAATCTTACAAGACACTGACGACGGTCCAGGTTGCTCAGTTCATTCGAAAGAATATCATCTACCGGTACGGGGTTCCTCAGGCATTCGTGTCAGATAACGGTAGTCATTTCAAAGGAAGGGTTCTGGAACTCTTCGAGGAATTCGGTATCGAGATCCATCACTCAACGACCTATCGCCCGCAAACGAATGGAGCCGTCGAAGCTGCGAATAAGAATGTCGAGATGATCATCAAGAAGACCGCTGAGTCTGCCAGGGATTGGCATGAGCAGCTGCCTCTCGCCCTTTGGGGGTACCGAACGTCAATTCGTACTTCAACGGGTGCAACTCCTTTCTCTCTAGTCTACGGGATGGAGGCAGTACTTCCCATCGAGCTTGAGGTACCCTCGCTGAGAATCATGGTCGAAAGCGGTCTCGAAGAATCCGAATGGTTGAGTGGAAGGTTTGTCGAGCTAATGTTGTTTGATGAAAGACGGCTCCGGGCCTTGTATCATGTTCAGGGGTATCAGCGTCGAATTGCCCGGGCGTTCAACAAGAAAGTGAAGTCCAGGGGCTTGGTCGAAGGAGACATGGTTACAAAGGAGATCCGGGCTCCAGTGTTTGATCCTCGCGGGAAATTCAGGCCGAAGCGATCCGGGCCTTACATCGTCAAGACTATCCTATCCGGAGGCGCTGCTAAGCTTATTGACCTCGACGGCAACGAATTCAGCACCCTGGTCAACCTGGATCAACTCAAACGTTACTATCCCTGAGAGATGCTCGTTGGGTCGAAAACCACGAGGGTGGGCGATTCCAAGCAAAAGTTAGAGCAGCCTGCTAGACCGAAAACCCAAGGGGGCGGTTCTAGGCAAAAATAAATAGGCACAAGTCGAAAGCTCGCTAGGCCGAAAACCTGAAAAGGCGGCACTAGGCAAAAGTTAGAGCGTAAAAGGGGAGGTAAAACACACGAGAGAACCTTAGCCTGAACTACGTTCTGACCTGATTCCTTGAAAAGGGATACGTAGGCAATCTCACCTCGAGATTCGGTCACATTCCATCAAAAGTTCGATCCAGGTTTGGCATTCTGTACACACGTCACAGTTTGGGAAGGTCGAGCTCAAGTCGAGGATACATCGAAGTGAATCAGAAGGGGGAAACCCATCGTCTTTCAACTTTGTTGCAAATTACTACTTCTAATACATAAGCTGAGCATAAAAGCCTTAAAAACAGTTGAAGCATGAAAAACAGAACAAAATGCTTGAGAAGCCTAACGGCTCGCAGTTTATTCTAAGCATAGCAAAGTGGCCCGGAGTCAGTTAATATTTTCTCTTGCATTTACCTCCGCTCTCAGCCACTGTCTGTAGCGACCCCTTAGCCCTGTGGTAAATTCTGGCATCTCAGCCTGAAGGGCTCTAAGGCCCCAGCGCCTCTGATAACCGTTGAGCGTTTGAGCGTTGAAATTCGGAACACGGAAATCCCCAATGCTAACACGGTGGTTTTCTTGAGAGGCACCCAGCTGTCGAAGGACGCGGCCGGGAATGTAGAAAGTGAAGCTCGACAGCCCAGCAATCACCATCCTGTCGAAACCATCGGAGGAAACAGCCATATCCGGAAGGTCCAGCCAGGGGCACCTCCAAGCAATCTCGTCGGGCTGCATTTGCTGCATGAACTCATACCAGCCTTCTATGTCCATGTCCGGATACCGCATCTCCCTTTGATGGATCCTCTTCGGAAAGAGATTCCAACCCGCTACTGGAGGGTGCAAGAGATTCAACTTGTCTGACAGCCACAACTGCACGAGCGAAAAGACAAGTAAGAAACCAGATAAAGCCTGAGGGAAAAGACAAGTAAAGAGCTAGGAAGCAGCCTAAGCCGAGAGTCGAGGTAAAATGAGAACGTGTGAAAAGCCGGAAAAAGGTGAGCTGAGTGAGATTACCTGAAGCAAAAGCGGGCTGCCGCTGAAAACGGCCGACTGGCCCGTGTACACCAAGTCCAAGCCCAAGAGTGTCTCCGCCAGGACCAAAGGGACCACATTCCTCCGGGCTCCCATCTGGGCAGCAACGCTCACAAGTGACGGGCTAACTTGCCCATGAGCCGGCACGAGCAGAAAAGCGGCAAGCAAACAGATTACCAAGGCAAAACGACGACGTGCCTGCACTTCGTTGTTGTCCAGGTCACCATCCGGACTGTACAGCTCGATCAGGCGCATGACGTTCATTTGGCCTCCCTCAAGGATAGCGCTCGCCAAGCCCCGAGAGATGTCGAGCGAGCTGGCTAGCAATTTGGGCATGCTCGCCTGGTAAGGCGGGACAACGAGTGTAGGGGACGAGTAGGTCCGGAGATACGCCTGGAATTCCTCGACTGTCGGACACAACTCGTCATCACCAAAACGGAAGACATGAACGTCAGGATCCCAGAATCTGAGAGCAGCCCGCAAGAGCGCCGGGCGGAGTGGCACATGTCGAAGGAAGCGGAACGAGGCAAGGCCGTGGTATTGGAAATTGAGCCAGTCGATACTTAGAAATTGCGCTAACCATGGCCTGAGCAAAGTCGGGAGGGGGTTATCCATGAAAGTGTTGCAGTATACTGATGAAAGAGGGAGCAAAGCAATTCTGGAGAGCCATTGCAAGGCCTCTGCTTTATAGGCCTTTGCCTTTGAAAAGTTTCCACCAATGAGACATCCAAGGCTTCATGCTAGCCTCCAAACCAAGCTCCTACAAAGGACACTGCCCCCTGGGAACCCAGAAACCGTGTGCAAACCGTGTGGGGGGTAAAAACAAAGTGGCCCCCGAAAAAGGACAGTTGGTCAGTCAAGTGGATCTGGCACTCAGGAACCTGGCGTACGCCAGTTATTTACTGGCGTGTCCGTGTCCCCACCTACTGGCGTACTGCCCTCAACTTCTGGCGTACGCCAGTAGGTTTCACCAGAAACCAGTTTTGCAGCAGCTACTGCCTCCGTGTGGTCGTTTTTCGATTCCGGGGCTGGTTTTGGCCATTTGTTGGTTCCTACAAGTCACAAATGTTATTTAAAACTATGGCTAAGCGTCGGATTCCAAAAGCCACGCTTGATGAAGATTTTGGACCCTCGGTGGCCCGTGTCGAGCTAAAATCAAGGATACGGGAGGTCAAATCTCGTTTCAAAGGCGTTTGCCAAGTTTTGTCATGCCACACAAGCCACATAGGACTTATGGGACTGTGTGGGGGTGTCGGTTTCAGTCCGGGACTATATCGAGTCATTTTTGGCGTCTTATGCCCGTTTTTATGGCATTTTTAGCATTTTCTTGGTTTTTCCCTGCATCGGAGCAATTCTACCGGTTTTGATGGTTCGTACAAATCATTGTGCATCCATGTCACCTTTCAAAAGAGTCAGTTTCCTTCCCCGGGAAGAATAGCGGATTTTGGCTAGCCAACGCCTAAAATTCCCGTATCCCCCGCGTGTCTGGGATACGTGTCGTATCCTGGGACGTTTCTATCCATCGTTTCTTCGAGCTAATGTATTTTTGTACATATGGGAGTGTTTGTTGTCGATTCAGGCTGTTTGTCAATGCATGTTGGATATTAGCAGAGGAGTTATCTTTTTCTTTTGTCAAAACTCATCAAAGCAAAAGCAAATGATAAAACTGAAAATGCATGTGTTATATACTACTATGCCAAAATGTAACGGTGGGAATGTATCAAGTATCAAACGGCACAACGGCCCGGGCAGAACTAAATGTAGCAGGGCACACTCGCCCAAAGGTCAAAGAGGCACGCAGGCCCCATCCAAAATACCAAGTATCAATATCAAAGTGTCAAACTACCGAAGTATCAAAAGTATCAAGTGCTAGCAGCAAAATAGACTAAGGCTCGGTGATAGCCCTCAGTCATCAAAAAGGTCCTCCTCGTCGTCGTCCTCCTCGCTGTCCTCTATCTCTCGGGGTCAATGCGGAACCTAGGGTCGCTCGCTGAGTCGGAGCCGCTGCTGAGGGACGTACTCTCCTCTTCTTCTTCTTCCTCCGCTTCTTCCTCCTCCCTCCTCTTCTTCTGTGAGGGCCCCTCGGCAGGCTTCTTCTCGGCGGGCCTCTTCCTCAGTTCTCGTCGGAACTGGAGCCCCTCGCTGCCCGGAGTGGTCTGTGCTACCCGTTCCACCACGGCTGCCGGCTGTGAGGAGCTTGAAGCTGCTTTCTTCGCTGGAGGAGGCCGCACGCTCTTCCTCCTAGGAGCCGCCCTAGCCTATCCCTGCATGGTCATTCAAATCATTTAGCATACATTGTGCATATTGTATATATTGAAATGCAAAGTGCAGGAAAATTCAAAAGCGGCCATATTCAAAAGCAAAGCGAAAGGTTATACCTGAGGCTGCTCAGCGGGAGCCGGAGCTGGAGGTGGGTACTGCAACTGCAAGGAGGCGCCGCCTGCTATCCTGTGGAACTCCTTCTCCATGGCCTTTATCAGCCGAGCTGCCTCCCGCACCCATTCCATCGGGGCCTGCAATTCAATTATCGGTCAAAGTCAGAATCAAATGCCAAGTATACATGCTGAAAGTAAAGTGCAGAAGCTACAAGAAGGGATAAGGAATGTTTTACCGGTCCTACTATCTCTGCCGGGTCCGTCCTAGCAGGCTCGAACTGAACAATGGCCTCCTCTCCTTGGGCGTCCCGCACTGCTAGGGTCCAAGAAAGCCGAGGCAGCCCGGTCGCCGTGGCATGGTCGCTCCTCTCTCTCGGGCGGGCTACCCTGCTCTCTCGGCTCCGCCTCTCCTTGCCAGCCTCAAGCGCCTCACTCTGCACGGCGACGTGCTCCAAGACGCCGAGCGGCCTCGCCAAGTGCTGCCTCCGGTAGATAGCGTAGTCACGCTCAGGCCTCAGGAAGGCAGCCAGCCCGGTCGGAACAGTGAAGCGCCTCAGCTCAGCCAGGGTATACTTGTCCGTGTGGGAAGCGTGAGGAGGCAGTGGCCCGGGCACCTGAAAGTCAAGAGCGCCTAGTGACTGACGTGTCACCCGGTCACCCAGGTACCACCGCCACCCAAAGGCCGACTCCAACAGCACCCGGCTCGCAGTCACCACCCTGTTCTCCGCCAGGTACTCAGGCTCAGGCTCAGTGCCGCTCCAGGGGTTCCAATCCACCTGCAAGACAAAGTTACAGTTTATAAAGCATCAGCGACAGCATTAAAGCAATTCTACGGGCATGATGATCAAATTCAACATGTTGCATACCTGAGTGCCAGACAGCTCGTCGAGGTAGGTCCGGAAAGCTAGGAGGCTCCCTCTTGACTTCTTCTTGCCACTGTACATAGGACCCCAAATCATGGCACGGGGAAGCATCCTCAGGTTCGGGCACTTGTTCTCCGGAGGGTACATCTTCAGCACCTCGTAGGCCCATAGCTGCAAATGGTCAAACAATCCAAGCATCAAGATACAGTTCATATGCAAATCAAAGTGCAAGTGCGATAAAGGGAAAAGCGGTAAGTAAAGGACAGGATTTGTTTCTTACCTCCCACACCCTCCAGTAGCCGGCAGTCGCCTTCTTCCCGCGCGAGAAAGCCCCCATGAAACCATAGCAGGTACCCAGCGCTGCTCCTCCCCAGTCAAACCTCGAGGCCGTGCTCAAGTCATAGAGGGCCGGCAAGTAGGACAAGTGCACCTTGGACCGCTTGTTCGGGTACAAGGTAGCCCCGAACAAGTACAGCAAATAGGCCCTGGCCATCTGCTCCGCCTCCAAGTCTGACTCAGGCTCCCTCCCGTGCAAGTACCGCTTGAATTGGTCATAGTGGACAGTCTCCGCCTCACCCGCCGGCGCCTGCCCCAAAAACCATGCCAAGGCCTCAGAATCCCGGTACATCTCCGAGTCGAACGGAATAGGCTCCCCTCCTACCCTCAGACCGGTGAGCGCTGCAAAGTCCGACGGAGTCACCGTCATCTCCCCAATCGGCAAGTGGAAGGTATTCGAAGAATCCCACCACCTCTCGGCCAGCGCCGTCAACAGAGCGTGGTCGCTCTTCACGGGCGTCAATGTGAGGATGAAAGGCCGGAATCCTGCCGCGTCAACCAGTGCCCTGACCTGCTCGGGCAAACTCCTGTACAGCTCGAGCGAGCTCGCCGGACCTCCATGGCCCCGGGTGCTGGCTGCTCCCCTCTGCACAACAAAGACAGACAACAGAAAGAATTTCATCAGTAATGGCAATCCAAGCCGTTAGTCGAATTCAGAATCTCAAAAGGTAACTCTACAGTCGAAATGAGCATCATAAAGGTCGAGCAAAGCTACCGGGCACTCATGCTATACCATTCAGTTCCATTATCAGTCGAGTCAATTCAAGGGTATTTTTCAGTCAAGTTCCGAGCTACAGGGCCTCTTTTCTCTCAGGACACATCTCTCAGGCAATTTCGCAGGTTTTCAGCTTATCCGTATGGTCGAATCAAATTACAGGGCACGCCATCCGGGCGTTCAATGTGTCATGGCAATTCACCTAGCCGAGTATCACTTTCTGGTCGAGTTCTAGGTCAAAAGACAGCCCTACCAAGTCGAGGCCGTTTAATGTCGATTCAAGTTGGCACTAACCGTTTTTCGAAGTCATGGGCATTCTACAAGTCGATTCGACTACTTCAAGTGTTTTATCAGTCAGGTCAAGTTTCTACGTCGAGGCATACTATTCAAGGTTCCATTTTCGCAGTCAGGTTACATTCAAGGTTCTAGTTTGCATGCATCATGAGCTAATCTACCACAGTTCTAATTGCATATCATAAAAGTGACAAAGCATGAAATATCGAAGCAAGTTTGAAAGGGTACCTGTGCCCAGTCCACCGACAAGTGCCTCTGAGGGTCCCTCAGTATCAGCTCGGCGTCGTAACTCCCCCTCAAAGGCGCGAGGCTCTCGACCCCGGACGGTATAAACAAGTGTGGCTCGGGCGGAGCGTAAGTCGCCGCGTCAAACTGACGGCGGGGTGCCAGCCGGGCGGACTCTGCGAGCGTCGTCGCCCGCTCAAAGGACCACACCTCCCCCTGCGCCTCCTCTGCAGCCCCGGCCTCGCTCTCAAAGGCCTCCTCCTCGGCCCTGGCCCTCTCGGCCTCCTCTCTCAGGCGCTCCTCCTCCTGCGCCCTCTCAACCTGCCTGGCCCGGTCCTCCCGTGCAGCCAACACTGCAGCCACCACTCCCGGATTCTCCCGGAGCAACCGTCCGAGCTCCTCCTCGGATACAAACTCTGCAAAGTCGCCCCGAGTAATGGGGACATGCGCCGAAGAGCCCACTGCTGGCCGGAACGCCACCTCTTCCACGGGTACCTCTCCGGGTGCACCCTCCTCAACTGCAGGAGCCTTCCCCCTCGCCGGATCCCTTGGTGGTGTCCCCGGTCGACCACCATCTCCACCATCATCACCAACATCACCACTGCCGCCGCCGCCGGTACTGCCGGCCCCAACCGAACCTATACCCGTGATCACCACCCCTTCTACACCACTCCAGGCGTCCAAACGACGAACCCGTGGGCCCACTGACCCTGTAGCACCTGGCGTACGCCCCTCTGATCCTGGCGTACGCCGCCCTTCGCCACCGCCAACCTCCACTGCATGGCCACCACTGCCATCGCCGCCGCCTGTACCGCCAGCGCCGGCGCTCAACAACACCCCCACTGTCGTTTGATCGTCGATTGGTGGCCTCGGGGCCTCGATTTCACCCCCTGGCCGGTTCCTCTCCTCACCGGCAGCGCCATTGCCGCCACTACCACCAGTTTCTGCCATGGATGAGTTGGGTAGCGTGGATTTTGGAAAGAAATCAAAGGTTGAGTAAGAGATTGAGGATTTGGGAGAGTTCTCAAGATTTTGGGAGTTCAAAACCGAAGAAAAGCGGTTTCTGCACTGGTTCGGGAGTGTATACGTCGTATGGGACGAGTGGGCCGGATCTGGGCCGGGTCTGGGCTCGGGTCTCTGTGACACCTGGCGTACGCCAGTTATTTGACACCGTACGCCAGTTGTTTGTGGGCCTCAGGCCCAATTCATGGCCCGTGCCAAATTTTATTCTCCAGGTCAAAGCCCGACTTGTTCTGAGAAGTTTTGGGCCCATCCCCAAGCAGAGACTCGTCCAATTTCAAGTCAACGACGATCTATCCGTCCAATTTCAAATCAACGACGATCCAATCGTCCAATTTCAAATCAACGACGATCCAATCGTCCAGTTTCAAATCAACGACGATCCAATCGTCCAATTTC
>CM033798.1:41802449-41827449 GCA_019656835.1 Rhododendron ovatum | reverse complement strand
CATATTGCTTAACTTCCTGGCTTGGAAGTAAACACAGTACCCTTTTGATAGGCTCCCATGCAAGTGTGAATGGGAAGATCAAAACAACCCCTTCGATTCAAAACCCATCAATACCCACTTTGTACTATCATTCTCTCGAAGGAATCACAATTGGTAGCACTAGGTTGCCCGTAAACTTTTGCTCTCAATGCTGATGGGTCTGGTGGCCTGTTCATAGACTCAGGCACGCCGATTACACGTTTGGCGGAAAGTGCTTATACTCTTGTTAAGGAAGAGTTCATATCTCAAGTAAAGCTTCCGCAATTCAATGGACGTAACTCCTTCGAGGTTGATCTTTGCTTCGAGTTGCCATCCGATCCTTCTGATAGTGTGGAGATACCCCCACTGGTATTCCATTTTACGGATGCAGATTTAGATTTACCAACGGAAAACTATGTGATCTTTGATTCAGCAATCATGTGTTTGCTCATGCTTGGTTCAGGTGATACTTCCTCCACATTTGGGAGTATACAGCAGCAAAAGATCCTGGTGGTGTATGACATATACAAGGAAACCCTATCATTTATACCAACGGAGTGTGACAAGTGACAAGTTTTGAGCTCTTCTATTAGTTGAGCTAAAAACTTGTATGGCAATGGTTGTTTGTAGCGTTGCCAAGTTTATCATGTGTTTGGCCATGGTCATGTTGTGTTTGGCCATGGTAATTTGTAGCGTTGCCAATTCTCTCTCTGTATTAATGTGGCATGGTCAGTGTGTGCGATGGCGGGTTTCTCCCTGGAATTGAATGAAATTTCAGTGATATGAATTTTACCATCTTTTGTTCCAGTACTTCATAAAAGCTTCCAGCATCTCTTACTTTTGTTTGTTGAGTTCTCTCTGTTTCATCGTAGAACTATGCTAAATCGAGCGTTTCTAGAGATTCTGGCCAACTCAATCGAGTGTTTCTAGAGATTCTGTTAACTCGTTTTGTTTTCATACTGAAGAGAAAAAATCTCTGATGAGCCTCGTACGTACTTGTGCCAAGCAATGTCCAACTCCTCAGCATTTGATTATAATACTTACAATACGAATTATACATGTCTCAGATATATCATACGGCAAAATGTACAATGTAGGATATTACTGGATATGTAGTAGTACTAATTCGATCATTACTAATCCGATAGATTGGCAAAAATAATACTCCGTATATTCATACACTATTAATCCTGACAAACAAACAAGCCCTTGAGTAGAATGGTGACACAACAAAAAGTGGAAACCGGAGGTGCTGTAATTTCGCGTCGCTCTCTAGCTTTACGTCATTGAGAGAGATGTGCATATTGGCGGGGAACACCGTACCAAAAACTTTTGTCACTTCGGCATAAACAGATCATTAGGACACTTATTATCATGATTCCTCATGACCTTTCATTTGCCTCACTGATGGTGTGTGCTTGAGTGGATTGGCCCAGGAACATATCTCCACCCATTCTTTCTCGTACTCTGCTAGTGTTTGGGCGGGGTACCCCTTTTTTTTTGTAATGAAGAGTGTCCCGATAAACTGTGACTAATTTCTCTAGCCCTTTTCACGTGTGTCTTCGTGAGGTCAAGTGACCCCAAGGATAGATCGCTGCTCAGGGGAATCAATCACAAGCTCTCTCTAGCCGCAGTCATATATAATATCCAGTGCGATAGGAATAGAAAGGTTTTTTCAAAAACAGTCCCTTAGCTCTATGCTATGGAGATCATTTCCTGTAGCCTGTGTGTGTGGGTTTCACACATGATTGTTGATGGATGTGTAAAATTGTGCATGTAAATGGGCGTGGTTATAAAATTTTTTTATTGTGAGTTAGCTTTTTGTCAATCTATACACCTCAAAGGACCTTTATAAACTCATTTACATATAGATTTCAAGTATTTTTTGCTAGAAATTCGACATTCGGCTCACTGAACCGACTAATTCAAGAGTCTAATCTCATCGTCCCTTAACAAGATTCCAATTTAATGTCCGGATAAAGTTTCATAAAGATTGGCCAATTAATACAGGAATAATCGATGGCATATCGAATTTCAAACTAAAGGCTTCCTAGTTCCTACCAAGCCACTACCGTTGCACTAACCCAGGGTGATTTCATTGATACGTCTCCTTAATTGTTTTTTCTTTTAAGGGAATGTATTGAGGCCCTGTTTTGCTAAGATTTTCGGGTTTTTCCTTGTTTTCTCCTCATGCAAAAAATTTCATGTTTGTTAGTTTTATGCTTAACTTTTGCGGATTATTAATTTGTCTTGTCAAGACGAATCAGAAAAGTAAAAAATTATAACTTTTACCCATATATTTTTTGGACTTTATCTTAGATATTTCAAAATTTTGGGTAGAATTTATAATTTTTTATTTTTTTGATTCGTCTTGACACGATGAATCAATAATCCACAAAAGTTAAGCACAAAACTAACAAACGCGGAAAAATTTTGAATAAGGACAAAACAAGAAAAAATTCAAAAATCTTAAAATGCCCTTAGCAAAGCTTAACCAATTAATGTAGGTGTGCGCAACATGCCCTTAAATTTCGGTTTACAAAGCCGGATCAAGAGAGCGATAGCGGGACAAGCGCTCAATTCAGAGTCACCACTTGGGTTTAAAAGTCCGACACTCAAGAAATCGAGCTTGAAACGCTTTCTACGCTGTTTGGTTTGAAAAAGTGAAGGCACCAGTCCGTCATAATCATATCTGGGTTTGAGAGCCAAGCTACGAGAGGGGAAGAGTTTTAAGGCACCCCTCTAGCCCAATCCGGAGATCGATCTCTACTTAGACATTTTATAAAAACATTTAAGATTCTTCTTTATTAATCTATTTTTAACTATTTAGGACGGGAAATAGTTTAAGGGGATTAAAATTGTAACAATTTGCAAGATATAATAGATATCATGGATTTATGATACAATAAGCAATAAATGAGATAAAATCCAAAATACTGTTGAAAAGCCAAAACAGTGCACTAACTGGAAGTTGGCATGAACAGGGAAAACTTGCATGCAATGATCCATGTGCATGCAAGAAGACTTGCGTGTGCGAATCCCAGACCAACTCGTGTGAGTTTGCTTGCCTTACATTTATATCTGGCAGTGAAGCATTTCAGTCACAGGCTCTAAGTGTTCAATGAAACGGTTTTGACAGCTAAAAATTCAAAAACTCCAAACTGCGGTTTATGTAGGACATGGTGAATACCTTATGAACTTTTCGATAGGGATCCCGCCAATATCGAACTATGGTATAATGGATACCGGCAGTGACCAAATTAAAAATTTTGGGAAAAATACCAGACGTTCTCGTCATTTAGAATGACTTTTTGGTTAATCTTGTTAAAAGTTATATTTCAAAGAATATGAATTCTATGGTAATTAGATTTATAGAGTAACTTTGAGTATTATTCTTGCAGATGTTTGTATATTTGGTGTTTAGTGGATTTTTTTAGTTTGTTTTCAAAATATATATTCAGGATTAAAAATTGGGCTCAAAGAGTAGCTAGAATTGAAAAAATAGACAATTACAATGTGAGATGAACCAATCCTCTCGAGCTTCTACTCTCCTCTCACCTCCTGGCCGGTGTATCCGGCAACCCCCTAAGGGGCTATGCACTTACCCTTTCTCCTTTTTCACACTCGGCACATGCTCCTTTTACACACCCGTGACATAAAAACCCTTCAACTACCAAAGAAGAATTTAGAGCCCAACAAATGTACCCTTTTTTTTGGGAAAAATGACGGCTTAATACCTGCCAAAGATATTTTTAGCATTAATAAATATTTTCTACATGTCATTGATGGGTATTAATTATCAAAACATATCATTGATCGTCATTTTCCGTTTTTTCTCTTCCACCCAAAAGCCCAAAGACCACGGCACAGCTGGCTTTTGCTTTCTTTTCTCCTTTTCACTAGATGTTCTCCTTTTCACATTGGGGCAAGAGGGATGCTACATACACTCTCATTCATCCACTACACCATCTACTAAATTTTCTGTGGGGCTCATCCTGGGTCCCAAAAAAATATAGAAAAATGTCCATAAATTTTAGAATAATATTTTATGAGACCCTGTAAAAAATCAGCTTCAACGAATATCGGTAAGTATTATTTCTTAATTTGTAGGGGCGAAACTGCTCAACTGTTCAATTTTGCCCCTATGAATCAAGAAATAATACTTATCGATATTTGTTGGAGCTGATTTTTTACATGACCCCATAATATATTATTTTAATATTTATGAATATTTTTATGTATTTTTTTGGGATCCGAGATGGACCCTACAAAAAATATAGTGGATGGTGTAGTGGTTGGAGGTAGTGTACCTAGACTTACTGTTGGGGGGGCAAAACACAACAGATGTTCCATTCCATTCATTATAAATACTGATATGCCTGTGTCTTACTTCTCACACCACTCATCATATATGGCTTCATCACCACCATCTCTATCCTCCCACCTCTTTCTTACCCTAGCTTTGATTCTCATATCTATTTCACCCGCATTTTCCACGTCACGTCAAGCTCTCGATGATCATCAGGATCAACTGATGAAAACTGGTTTCAAAATTACTCTAAACCACATTGATTCGGGTGGAAACTTCACTAACTCTGAACGTTTATATCGAGCAGTGAAGCGTTCCAGCCGCAGACTCCAAATGTTCAATGAAATGGTTTTGAGAGCTAAACATCCAAAACTCAGGACCACGGTTTATGCAGGAGATGGTGAATACCTTATGAACTTTTCGATAGGGACCCCGCCAATGTCCTACTCCGGTATAATGGATACCGGCAGCGACCTCGTATGGACTCAATGTCAGCCTTGTCTCAAGTGTGCTCCTCAGCCCAATCCGTTGTTTGATCCAAAGAAATCCTCCTCTTTTTCAAACGTGTCATGCACCAGCCAATTTTGCCGAGACCTGTCAGATTCAGATTGCAACCCCTTCTACGGGTGCGTGTATAACTACACATACGGAACTGGGTCAACTTTAGGTTTTTTAGGCACCGAGACCTTTACTTTCGAGAAGGTCAAGGTGCCGTAAGTAACGTTTGGTTGTGGTCTATTTAATTTGGGATTCGGGACCGAGGGCCTGATAGGCTTCGGACGTGGACCCTTGTCGCTCGTCTCCCAGTTGGGTGACCCCACGTTCTCATATTGCTCGACTTCCTGGAATGGAAGTAAACCCAGTACTCTTTTGATAGGCTCCCATGCAAGTGTGAATTCCTCAGGTGGTGGTGGGGAGATCAAAACCACCCCTTTGATTCAAAACCCAGATTTTTATTATCTTTCTCTCGAAGGAATCACGATTGGTAGCACTAGGTTGCCCGTAAACAAAACAACTTTTGCTCTCAATGCTGATGGGTCTGGGGGCTTGATCATAGACTCGGGCACGTCAGTTACACACTTGGCGGAAAGTGCTTATACTCATGTTAAGGAAGAGTTCAAACGTCAGGTAAAGCTTCCGGTAGTCGAGGTTTTAGACTCCAACGGGCTTGATCTTTGCTTCGAGTTGCCATCCGATCCTTCTGATCGTGTGGAGATACCCCCGCTGGTATTTCATTTTACGCATGCAGATTTAGATTTACCGACGGAAAACTATATGCTCCCGAACTCCAGTTTGGGGGTGACGTGTTTGGCCATGCTTGGTTCAGGTGATACTAGCTCCATATTTGGGAATATACAGCAGCAAAACTTCCTGGTGGTGCATGACTTATACAAAGAAACCCTGTCATTTATGCCAACGGAGTGTGACAAGTTTTGAGCTCTTCTATTAGTTGAGCTCAAAACTTGTTTGGCCAGCCATGGTTGTTTGTTGCGTTGCCAAGTTTATCACGTGTTTTTCCATGGTCATGCATGTGTTTGGCCATGGTTGTTTGTATTGTAGCGTTTGTCAGTTCTCTCTTTGTATTGTGGTGTGGTCAGCCGTTAGTGTGAGCGATGGCGGGTTTCTCTCTTTGGAGTTGGAACCCATCTTAAATAAACTCATTGTTTTCATCATCAGTGGTTTTCTTAATTAATTGGTCATGTTGTGCTCGGCCATGTACCGTTGCCAATTCTCTCTCTGTGTTGTGGTGTGGTCAGTGTGAGCGATGGCGGCCGGTTTCTCCTTGAAACCTATATATTTTAAATAAACTCACTGTTTTCATCAGTGGTCTGGCTAATTGAATGAAATTTCAGTGATATGAATATTTAAAGCATCTTTTCTTCCACTACTTCAGAAAAGATTTCAACATCTTTTACTAAAAATTTTGTTTTTGAGTTACTTTTGGAGGGGAAAGCCATGAGACTGCCAAATGGCAATTACGATTAGTACTGCAATTACAAGAAAAATAATACTATAGATATTGAGATTTTCAATATAGAGTAAATTTCACTGACCTCCCCTGAGGTTTCTGACACAAACAGAAACCTCTCCTGAGGTTTCTGAAATGTCATTGACCTTCCTTAAGGTTTGCTGGCATTGTCAAGATTTCCCTTTCCGTTAATTTAACCTTAGACGGCGTTAACTATTGTGACAAAATGACATATATGCCCTCTACTTGTATCTCCATTTGCCCTCTACTGAATAATTCTTCCCTTTTGTAGAAAAATCCAACAGAAATTGCCAATTTGGATGCCGACATAAGCAAAAAATATAATGGGAGAGAAATAATTAAACCTCACTTGGGTGGGTTTGGATTAAAAAGTCAAAAGTGACTCTTTTTTTTTGGTGAAAAAATTCAAAATACCCCCCAATTTTTACACCAAAATTCAATTAGACTCCCAACCTTTTAAAAATTTCAATTTTACTCCCAACGTTATCTTCCGTTAATCAAATTGCCCCCTTCCGTCCGAATAACTAACAGATTCCGTTAAAGGCTCCGTTAAATATCGTCCCGATCGAATTTTGATTATCCGAGCCGCTCAATGTGTTCAAAACGTGATTTTAAGGATACCCTTGAAATTAGCAAAAAAAATAACCGAGAAAGACTTCATCTGAACAGTTTTTTATCTTGGGTTATCTTTGGGAGCTAATCTTTGGAACAAAATTCCAAGGGATCCAGTGATAGAGACGGTGAAAAGGGTTATATGTCCTTATGGCAAAGAAGATCGTTTTGCAGGTAGGATTACACTGATCAAATTCACTCTTACTACCATGCCAGTTCATGAGGCTAATGCTAAGATTCAAAGGAGCTTTTTATGAGGTGACTTTGTCAATGGAAAGGTGCAAAACTTCGACAAAAAATTGTTGAACTGCTGTGCAAATGTAAGGGTCAATCATTTAGCCCGTCAGCTCGTGACCCGTCCGAAGCCCGCCCGGCTATTGCCCGGCCCGAGCCCGTCCAACGGGCTGGCTAGCCTAGCCCAGATTCTTCATGGGCCAGACTTAGGCCTAGAGATTTTTGCTTGACCCGCACGCCCGCCTGCAATACCCACCCGATAGCCCAAAAATTACTCAAAACCCATTTTTTTAAGCAAACATGCACTGATGCACAGTATAATCTTCTTGGAGTCGTGTACAAGGCATTCATTTGTTTTCTGCCTACACCGCACAGTATGCCATGGCACTATTTTTGTTTGTGTTTTGGGTACTTGGGTGGATGTGGACAAGGCATGGCATGCATTTTTTCTTCATGTATAACGATCATTTTTTGCTTATGTTTTGTAATTTACAAATTATAGGGGTTGAGTAGTGCACATGATTGACAAGTGTTTAGGTGCTAACCTATTTGGGATGTACATATTTATAGTGATGCAATCCCTCGCCTCTCTCTTTGTGTAATAATTTATGCATTTCTATTTTAAGTAGTTACAACTTTTTTTTAATCTTTTGATTAAAAAACATTCAATTCGATTGTGCAAATGCAATTATTAGTTATTTACTTTTTTCCATTTCTCTCTTGAACGTTGCTAACCGACTAACTGGTAGTATGGTAGAGCTTTTTTATTTGGTGCAACGGAAAATTTATGGTAGAGTTACTTTTACAAGTAGTCGTTTGCCCAACTACTGTAACGAGAAACTTATTATGAGATCAAAATTCTAGTCCAACTACTCTAATGAGATGAAAGCCCAACTATTGCAATGACATCAGTCAGTCCGCCCGGATTTTGGCCCGTCAGCCCGTCAATTGGGCTAGCCCGTGGGCAGGCTTGAGCTTCAATTTAAGGTATGTAACCCGGCCTGAGAAAAAGAATAAGCCCGATCGATCGGCCCAGCCCGTGAATAGGCTTGGGTAGTGAGTTGGCGGGCTGAGTTAGCCCAGTCCGGCCCCGATGATGACCCTTATGCAAATGGCAATGGACATTTGGATCGACAAATCATCACTGCAAAAGGAAGTTACGCCATGTTAGGATCGTCACACACACACATACACGCACACGATTTACGAGTATAAAACAGTAAAGAATCAACACAGAGATATACGTGGTTCCCCAAAACTGGGTACGTCCATGGGAGCGAGAGCGGCTACTGTTCTTTATTATCACAGTATAAATTAGGATTTACAACATAGAGTATTTATAACTACTCTATTCTAACTTTAACTAGATTTGGCCTGTATCCAAAAAATACCCTTGTATGATACTGTACCATACCGCATCCCCTGCACCCCCCAAATTACAGAGCGCCTGGGCCGAAGGCCTATTCTACTTTCACTGGATCATCGACGATTGGCTAGATAACGTCGCTCCGCTCCAGTATCTGGCCTTCTTTTTAGAACTCCTTAGTATCTCTTCATACTTAACATATGAGCCACAGTTCCAACACGCCAAAAATGATGTTCTGAATATTTTCGCCCACGTACACAACTAAACTGCAGGTTCTAAATAGTGCACTTTTTTTATTTTTTTGCTAAGTAATAGTGTAAACAATATAGAAAGAAATTTATTTGCTTGGGAGGAGGAGCAACAGCAACAACAGCGCATGAACTTATTAAATCTTTTGAATGAAATCGATCTTTTGGAATCTGATTATGTTGGCAATGATATTGGATAGCTAAATCTTTAAGTATGTTTTCCTATCAAGTCTCTTGTTTAATGTAACATGTACCAATTAAACATAGGGGGTGTTTGAGAGCCTATTTTTTGACTTTTTATTTTTGATTTTTTGAATTATAGCCAGAATATATTTTGAGTATGGTAGAAATGTTTGAGAGATATGTGCAGAATATATTTTGAAACTATAGTAGTGCTTGGTAGATGAATGATGAAAATGAATTATGGATTGATTTTTACCAAGTTGCCCTTGATTTTTATTATTGTGTTAAAAGGTGTGTATATATATAGAGTTAGGTTCCGGTGAGGGATCCCTCATTTTATTAAAATGCGGGACTCTCCTTTCCGATTGAATTTCGATGATCCGAGCCGCTCAAAGTGATCAGAACGTGATTTTAAGGGTCCTCGTGAGAAATCAACAAAAAAAATGACCGGAAAAGGCTTCATCAGAGCAGTTTTCATTGAACGTTTCAAAAAAAACTGCTCGGATGACGCCCTTCCCGGTCATTTTTTTTGCTGATTTCTCGCGGGGACCCTTAAAATTACGTTCTGCACATATTGAACGGTTCGGATTTTCAAAATTTGATCGGAAAATGAAAGTCCCTCATTTTAACAAAATGAGGGATCCCTCACTTGAAAATTCTTCTATATATATATATAAACGAAAGCGTAGTTTTCGCCGAACGACGAAGTAATTTTGATAAAAATGGTCGAGTTTTACGTGGATGTTTTCTAGATCTTCTTTCCCCAAACTTGTGATCTGCAGAAGGTTGTCGGGATTTCCGAGTGCGATTATAAGATCCTGTTAGGTATATATATTTGGTCTAATGAGGGAATCATACATTATTGTAGAGAATCGTAATATTTTAATCCTCAACAAACAATATCTAATGTCTTGGTGCTGTTTAACTATTTCATTTCGTTTAGTTATTCTTTTAAATTTCCTTATTTTATATATTTATCTTGGGGCGGTTTCGGAGACCTCTAAAAAAACCCCCCAAATCTTAATTTCATAGTTTCCGATTAAATTTTGATGATCCAAGGAGCTCAATGTGTTCAAAACTTGATTTTAAGGGTGCCCACGAGAAATTGGCAAAAAATATAACCGCGAAAGGCTTGATTTGAACAGTTTTTTATTGAACCGTTCAATAAAGTTCATTAAAAAATTGTTCGGATGAAGCCCTTCCCGGTCATTTTTTTTTATTGATTTCTCGCGAGTACTCTTAAAATCACGTTCTGATTACATTAAGTGACTCGAATCATCAAAATTCGATCGAAAACTTTGACGGGGGGGGGGGAGGGTTTAGAGGTATTTTTAGGGGTCTCCAGAACCGCCCTGTATATATGTATTGCATTTGGCCTTTATTATTGTGTTAAAAGATGTAATATATGTGTATATATATATATATATACGGGGCGGTTCCGGGGACACCTAAAAAAACACCTAAAAAAACACCCCATAGCTCCCGATCAAATTTTGATGATCCGAGCCGCTCAATGTGATCAGAACGTGATTTTAAGGGTACCCGCAAGAAATCAGCAAAAAAAATGACCAGGAAGGACTTGATCTGAACAGTTTCAAACGGTTTTTTATTGAACGGTTCAAATAAAAACTGCTTAAATCAAACCTTTTCCGGTCATTTTTTTTGCTAATTTCTCGCGGGCACCCTTAAAATCACATTCTGCACACATTGAACGGTTCGGATAATAAAAATTTGATCGGAAACTATGAGAATAAGATTATGGGTGTTTTTTTGGGTGTTTTTTTAGGGTGTCCATTGAACCGTTCCGATATATACATATATATTGTGTTCTCTCTCTCTCTCTCTCTCTCTCTCTCTCTATACTGCGTCTACTTTCACAGTTGAAGAAGTAGATAAGAAGTGTTAAAGGTAGGGCAAAAGTGATAAATAGATAATAATAGTATGGATATTTTGGTAATTGTACGGAAAATGGCAAAATGGCAAACCATGAAAAGATCTCACGCCTTGATTCTCCGTTTTTTGCTTCTTCAAGGAGAATCGGAGAATGGGTTTTCAAAATGGGCTTGCCAAAATGGGAAAATGGAAAAATGGGGTTGCCAAACACCCCCATAACTTTTCTCCATTTTAGCTGGAAAGTATTCAACAAACTACACGATTTTCCTTTAGAGCTCTTACAAGGCCACAAAAATTTGGGCCTCAAGCAATTTCTTTAAAGGCCTTAGCCCAGTGCCTTGGGTTTCCGAAGCAAGGCCCATTAGTATCTCTTTGTTAGGGGTGTAAATTTGAACCCGGGCCCAAAATCTTCAGGATTGGGTCAGCCCAGTCCAGCTCATTGGGCTCCCACCAAAATTCGTCCTCAGGCCAAGCCTATCTATGTCAACAAAATCTAGGCCCTTGTACAGCCCAAGACCCTAACATATTCGGGCTTGGGCGCGACACTCATGGCTCATTGCCTTCTTTCTTGTACGCCAGTAAGATGAAGGATAGCCTGTGCCTTTTCTTTTCTTTTTTTTTAAATCTTCATGAATTGCACGAAGTGTTTTTATTGCATGACTCAAAGTGCCAAAAATATTGAAAATTGATGTAGGCAAAAAAAGTATTGACTAAAAATACTCTTTTTTGGGTGAAAATTGACTAAAAGTAGTACTTCTTCCTACGATAAACAAACCATGAATGTGTGCTACAAAATTTTGTACTTTTGACAAAAGAATGAATAAATCATGTTTCACACATAAAATCACAGCCAAGCACTACTACAAGACGCTAAGTATGTTGGGCTTTTTGCTTTAAAAATTCAAATTTTGGTCTTTACTTTAGATCTTCAACACAGAACAGTAGAGTTTGCATTTTAGATTAAACAAGCATATCTAGTTTGGACTTTGAACACACAAATTCATTATCTATAGACATATTACTGATGATTGGTATGGATCTGGCTTTGAAGGGATAAAATCTTGGGAAAATGACGGCCCAGGTCGTGTTTTGATAATTAATACCCGCCAAGGACATGCTGAGAACATTTATTAATGTTGAAGATGTCCTTGGAGAATATTAATTATCAAACATGTCATTGGCTGTCATTTTTCCTAGAATCTTCAACCTTGACATCAGGTTAGTTGGTAGCTCAACGGGCCGAGCTTTGCCTAGGGCCAGCCTTCAAAACCTATAGCCCAAGTACCAACCATATGGATCAGGACTAAATTTCAACGGCCTTCGAGCAGGCTTTGGGCAAAATTTGCACTCCTACTCTACGTAATTATACACTGTGCTTCATGCATTGTAAACTCCAAAATCAAGAAAATGCAGCCCCTCACTTTAAATTATTTGCATAGATTAGTATCATTTGCTCTAGGCCTTTGCTGTAATAGATTGATCATGAGTATGCAGCCCATCACGTTTGGGCTTTTGAATTGACCTGATCAGATAATCTGATATACCAGTGCGATAGTCCCTGCAAATTCTGGCTCCGCCACTTAGCTAGCATGGATCTCACCATCATCACTTAGTGAGCTTTTCGGTTGGTGGGTACAGCTTTGAGTTTGTCAAAAGCAAAAACAAAAAAAACAAAAAACTCATTTTGGAAGATATGCCATTGGGTGTGATTTCCTTCTCATTTTTGTGGCCAAAAGGGAATTAACATATTGCAAATCTGAATTCTTCTTTCCCATTTCCTCATATTCATTGGTGCCTGTCAAGTTTTGATTGAGACATGCTTCTTGATAATGTGAACGGACAAATATTGTTTAGCTTTTTGATGCATTTGCATCAATGTGGAGCATTTCTCCTGTGGACCACCGCACCACTATGCATCAATGATGCTCCAGACAATTAGAGTAACAAGGTGTAGTGATATGGTTCAATCATTCCCGTTTGGTCTTAATCACAAAAAGTAAATTTTTTTTTTGGGAAAAACAGTTTTAATAAAAAAAATGTGTAAAAGAACTGTTTTTGCAAAAAAATAAAAACTGTTTTTAAAAGTATTTTTGTTATAAACATGTTGAAAATGGAAGAAAGAAGGTTTTTGGGTAATAATGGTATACTTGATTGAGAAAATGTGAAGACAATTAAATTTGATTATTGGCAAAAGGTTGGTAGTTTTGATTATCCAATGGCCAAAATTTAATGAGTTGCTAAAATGTTTCTAAGTTTGGTTATTCCAATGTGAGCTCCTTTTGAGCAAATGTTGCTACCACTATGGATGCTCTAACTAGTGAAATAAATATTACTTAGCTTTTTTGACATAAAAGTAGGATCAGATATTAGCTATGGCAAGTTTGAATTAGGTTTGAGAAGTTCTATTTCTAGTCTTCTTGTACTCCTTTTTTATGGTCGGATTGGGAATTTTACGAATTCTTTGCCTTGTGGAATTTATGAAGAAACAGTAGTATCGCACGTGCATGAAATTTTCAACTAGAATAATTATAAAAAAACTGACTTCAAATTTTACGGAGACTAAACATTTCAATTTTGGATCCACAGTCCACTAAAGGGTTTGTATGCGTCTTGACAATGCACGCAAACTAAGATAATGGTGTGGACACTGGGAATGTACTAAAAAGTTGATTATGCTTTTGGAGTCCGACAAAATCATTACGGGCCACTCCATAATAAGCTTCAATTATAGGATGCCTCTTTGACGTCCTACCCCACTAAAATGTCAATGATTTCCCTTCTGGAAGGAAAAAATGGTATCTCACTTGTAGTGGTGTAATGCCACGAATAGTAACGTGATCCTCAGGCTTGTCGAAACATTGCTAGCCCCACTTGCAGACGAGGATACTTTAGCCCCTGATCGTTCCCATTCTGTTTTGGTCGAAATTAAGATGGTGCTTACTCCACCTGCTAACAGACGAGATTCAGGCCGTTGCGGCGTTATTGTAGTTGGGTTTCATTTGTGCTCGGGTGTTTTTGTGTTTGCATTCAACCTTTAGTTGGATTCTCCTTCCCTCCTCGAACTTGATGTTTCCGTTATTAAGTTTCTTAATAATATACTTTTTGCCTTTTCAAAAAACCGTTGTTGCTGCATGTTCTAAAAAAACCAAACATTATTGTTGCGAATATAACTTTATTTAAATTTAGTTCGCATCAAGGGCTCATGCCAGGCTTCTCAGTTTATTAATCCGAACAATTAGTTTTGTTTGGCGCATCGAGTTTCTCGTCCCTGCAAAAAGTTAAATTGATTGTACATCGCTATTCGTAGAAACAAAAATGTTTTGTTTCAATAAATTAATGGCTATGATTTTAAGAATAAACTTCAAAAAAAAGGTGTTTTGCTCATGTAGCTATCGATATCTGATCAATCTTAGTTTTGACATGGACAACAAACCCGATGGGTCAAACAACATTAATGGTTTGTATTGGTTCCTGATGAGTTCCGAAGGAAGGCACAACACGCTGTTGTGCCTTGAGGTCAGAGTAAGAATCTCGTGTTAGAGAGAGGACCACTTGTAAGGACCAAATTTTGTAGTCTTAATTGTATTGGCATTTCCGTAAGACAAAATACATATTTTATATCGAGTTGTAACTATATTATTTTTAATAGGCTAGTAAGTATGTATAGGATTAAAGTGGAAGAAATCTTTATTTGTAATTCCGAGTGACCGTATTAGATAAAAAAAGGAGGTCGACTATAGCGAGATGGATTTTGGCGAAGACGGATCAATCGGGTTATCAATTAGCACCTTCTGTCATTTAAATGAACGTGAAAAAAAGAAAAGGGGTTGGACTTGTTATTTTCGTCCTAGGGTTTGACCTCATACATATAAAAGAAAAAAGGGGGCAAGCCATATGTGTGGATTTTTGTTATACGGTGATTGAAAAGAAAATAAAAGGAGGCAGTAGCATATCTTAGGCGGCGGCAGTAAATGGAAAAATCGAAGCAATTGGATTTTTGAAGTGTCATTCCTAAGGAATTTTGGTTAGGTTTTTGGAGGGCTTGTGGACTCAAGACCGTTGGCGATCAAGATCAAACTAGATTTTGCCCAAAAATCACTCTAAAACCAGCTTCTTCAAAATTTAATTTTAGGTTATTTTTCAGCTTCAAAAAATATCCAGAATTCCAAAATGTATTTGCGAAATTTTTTGTACAAACACTTTGGAATACTTTTTGGATCTGGTTTCTCTGCAGTTGACTGTGACTGCAGAGAAGGGAGCACAATCCAATCTGGACCGTATACTGACAATTAATAGTTCAGATCTGTTGAATCTTTAACCGGAAAAAATATAGTATTACCGGTAAAAGATCAGAAATAAATCTGAACTATTGAAAACGCAAACCAACGGTTAACCTGGGCTACAGACAAGCCATATCCTAATTTTTAACGGTTTAAACTACTAAATCTGCTCTAAGATCTGTTTAGCAAACAGGTAGGCATTGCTTTTTGTCATGCTTACTCGTACGCTGTACGGTCTCGGCTCTTTGTTTTCTCAATGATTGCATGTGATGTTTTCTCATAATCTTACTTCATTATGAGAGTGCATTGTCTGCCTTTTCAGGGAATTAATTACCCATTTGTTAATACTATAAATTAACCCATGCACTAACCATATCCAATTGTCGTTTTGTACGGTGTTAATAATAAATTATCGTTAATTGAGTTGTTTATCGATGTTGTTGTGTAGTGTGTGAAAAGTAATTAATTGGCCATTATTATTTTGATTAACTAATTAATTGCAGCTGATTTGAACCCACACCAAACCTTGCTGTCATTTTCATCTTTCTTGGCAACGCTTTTGGTGGTGTGAAAGAGAAAAAGGAAAAATGGATGTGGTTATAGTTATCCTCATCTTTCTTGGTAACGCTTTAATTTCAGATTAGTTATCCTCATGATTTGTCTTTTATAAATTAACCTAGGATTTGGTTTGTTTAGTGTACTTGCTTCTTAGTTACAACCATCTCATAAAGTCATCACGAGAGTGTTTATGAATGATGAAATCAGTATCTGTGGAATCATCTTCATATAGTATGTGGCACTACAACACATTATACTTGTGACAGAGTAGAGTTATAGCGTGCATTTGAAAATGCTATCTATTGTGGTGAATATATAGCGCTTGGTTTTGTAGTTAATTGTGTTTCTGATATCTTGTGTGTTCATTTCAATAATTTATATTTTTTTATGGGCTTCAATAATTTATATTTACAGGTATGTGGATGGTTTTGGGAGCAGAAAGGGGGTAAAAGCTTGGCAAAGAAGTAAGTTTCAAGAAAAGAAAATCTGCGGAATGAGATTGTTGATCACATTTTCAGGAAGGGGGATTTAAATTAGTTTTTTTTTTTCAATGGCTTCAATAATTTATTGTACATTGACATTTGGATATAGTTGGTGTTGAATGAAATAAATCATTTTTGTTTCTTAAATAAAATTACCATGATCTTATTTGAAAATATTAGTATTTATAGAATATTAGAAGAAAGGCCGAAAATTGGCTATATAGCGTTCATTGCAAGTTGTAAAAAGTAATACTCCTTCCGTTCCAAATTGAGAGCTCCTTTTGGAGATTCCAACTATTTAAGGGGACATGCAATGATTATACCTATAATACCTATCATTTCCACCATTACCCCTATATTTTACCTACTTTATAACACTTATATTCATCTATGAGGGGCACTTTTGGAAAATCACTAAATTTTTTCTTCTATTTTTGGAAAAGGACCATCGTTTTGGAATAACCCAAAATGGAATGATGAACTCTCTATTTGGAATAGGGGGAGTATAAGAGTGTGGGCAAAGAACGCCATGGAAAGTATAAGATAGCGTTCTTCAGAATGTTGTATTAGCCGATGCTATTAAAAGTCTTGAACGTTCAATAGCGGGCAAAGAACGCTATTATAAGTTATCTAAGATTGCGGTCAAAGAACGCTACTCCTTTCATTCCGATTTGTTTGTCTCCTTTTGACTTATACATATCTCAAATTGACTGTCCAATTTCAAAATCAATGGCTCAGATTATGCAAATTTTCAAATCAATGGATTAGATTTGGTTTCCTTAATAAGTTGAAAATCCGAGACTGGACAAACAAATCAGGATGGAGGGAGTATTAAAAGTATGTTAAAGACAGCGCGCGAAGAACGCTTTAAAAAGGTTACATACCATAGCGTGTAATGAACGCTATGAAAAGTCTTGACTTTTAATAGCTTCGATTAATACAGCATTCTCCAGAACACTATCTATGACATTCAATAGCGTTTTTTGCACGCTGTAAAATGTGATTTTTGGAAAAGCAGCTATGTATATAAATACAACATGTGGATATATGTTTATACGTGTGCCACTGGTGGCAGTGAGAAATATGGAGGTGGAGGGGGGAGACGAGGGGAGCGGAGGTGGAGGAAGGAGAGAGAAGATGGTGGAGATTAGCTGTGGCGATGGCAGAAGTTGTGGTGGAGGAGAGCAGAAGGCCGAACAAGAAACAAGAAAGAAGAAGAAAGAAGTTGGAGGAGTGGAGCAGGGGTATATTGGCCGGCCAAATGGAAAAAATTGTAAATGCATATTTAAAAAGGGTCCGGAGGGGATAGACTCTACAAAAGGAGATCCGCATGGAACCCCCCACATAAAATAGGACCGGCCAGACATTTTTCATAAAATCATTGGGTTTATTAAGGTGGCCCAAATAAACCCCATATTTAAATATGAAAGGACTTGGGCGGATTATAAATGAATGGGTTTGGGCGGATCCATTTAGATGGGCACAAATTGCCACCTCTAGAAAAAGGGGTTAACTCTCAGGTATGTTAACGTGACCGTGACATGGTTACGAATTTTAGTCAAGCAAAATATATAGACTGGTTTTCCAGGTTGTACCCAAAATCCTGTGCAATTTTGCAAATACAACATTGTATAATGTGCTACGATTTCGATGTGTCATGTCAACGAGGCGGAGCGGGTTCTGCCATACCCTAACCCGAAAAGTTTGACACGGTCCATACCCGGCCTAACCAAGAGTACTCTTGGTTCGTTTTGCATCAAGCAGCAGTAAATGTGAGTCATTTTGAGAACACAATTTTGCTGTGTATCTGAAATCAAATAAGAACTCAATCCAAAATCGCGATTTTGTGGAAGTACTCGTAGAGAATAACGAGAAGGAACGGAAAAAGAATCCAATCGCATCAAGATCGATTTTCCTATTTTCGCCCTTTCGTTTGATCTATTCCTCATCAAATCTCTCTACAAATTCAGTATCCAAAAACAGGCCTAATGAAATTTATTCTACAAAAAAAAATACTCCTACTCTTGGCCTGATCAAGCACAGCCCAGTCTATGGTTAGTGGGGAAACGATTTTGGGAGTGAAAAGAAAACTTAAAAAAGTTTTCCAATTTTCTTGTACGAAGAACTTAACGTGGGGCTAGACACAACAACTATATATGTCGCGTTCAAACGTATTCTCTATTTTTTTTCTGTTGGTGTTTGGGGTTTCCGTTTTTTTTCTGTTTTTTTTTTTTCAGTTTTCCTTTTCTTTCGGCGGATTTCCCCCTATCCGATTATATACCAGTTTGGGTGTTCCAGATCTAGTAGGTGATGGTAGTGGGCGAATAATCCGGCGCCTGTTGAGAAATGGTCCGGTGTTGGTGATCTTTGTGTCTCTGAATGTTTGTTTTGAGAGTGGTGGGTTTCGGTGGTGTTGTTGGGGTTGGTGGTGGTCCAGTAGTGTTTGTTTTTGGGCTAAATAGCAATCAGCTGGATGAAGACTGGTCTTCGGTCGCCATTGTCCGATGGTGTTTCAACTCTCATTCTGTCCAGGCTGGTGACTCTGTGGTTTTGTCCATGAGACCTGTTAGAGTTTAGTTGTTTTGTTGTTGTTTTGCCTTCAAATTTCAACGATGCTTATTTGTTTAGGATTTGAATTGTGGATTTCTTTAAATCCTCTATAATCTAGACCGATATTGATTCTTATGTACCGGCATTATTGCGGGACCTGCTTCGGCAGTAGGTGCCGGATCGACATTTAGGTTGCTTTGGTTATTTCCTGTATCTGTTCTGAAATTTGTTTGCCCGATGGGCTTATGTTAAATGAATGACTCTTTTCAAAAAAAAAACGTATTCTCTGTTTTATGTGGATGCAAATTGTTATTTTGTTTCATGCGAGAAGCAGCCATACCCGGCCCTAATCACGCCATGAGATTATTCAATTCTTTCATCGCCGTGACATCATCATTTGAATATTCAATTAATTTGTTAGACAAGGCACTCTCTCTCTCTCTCTCTCTCTCTCTCTCAATTACTTTGTTAGGAGAGCTGTTAATTCCCCCCCGTGTCGGGGGGTCTGACACTGGCCCAACCGATTTTTCCGTTTTACCCATGTTCTCTCTCTTTCCGCATTCTTTCACTCTTATTTTATTTTTTTATAAAATTGTAAATGGTAATAATTTTTTTTCACCTAATTTTTTAAAATAAATTATATATTTTTGAAATCTACTCAAAGAAACCTATCAAACGAGCTTAATATCAATGGTGAAATAATGTAAAACAGAAAAACTATATTTTGTGGTAGTTTAAAATGTATAAAGAGTTTGAAAAATTAAATGCTCCAAATTTCAATCCGTTTGAACCAATGAAAAAGTTATAGTTTTCTGATCATTTTATTCTAAAGGGTCATAATTAAATTTTGAATATGGCACTCTCGTTGATTAACCCTAAGAAAGTTGTAGAATCAAATATCTCTTAGGGTTAAAAAACGAGAGTCCTAAATTCAAACTTTAATTATGACCATTTAGGATAAAATGATCAGAATAATAAAATATTTTCACCTGTTCAAACGGATTGAAATTTGGAACACTTAATTTTTTAATCATATTTTTGAATATATAAACTGTCTGAAAATGTTGAAATCACGTATTTTTTTTAAATAAATTTTATATATTTGAAATCTACTCAATGAAATCTATCAAACAAGTCTAATATTGAACATGAAACATTAAATAATTTTTTTGGGCCCAATATATTATCTTTTTTTTTTTTTGTCGTTCATTTTTTGAAACTTTCAGATTTGAATTTTCAAATAAATTATGTATGTTGAATTCACTTAAATTTATTTTATATTTCTTTGAACTATCAATAATGCAAAATGAAATCGAAATTCATTTAATTATAATTAAGTATATAGAACCAATACATGAATATAAATAAATACACAAATTTAGTCAATATTTCCATCAAATTGTGGTTGTCGTCCCGGCGGATCTATCTACATCACTTCGTACCACAATTGGAGGCGTGTTTTATAAGGATGAGCCCATCCTTGTGCTTCATTTGATGCATTTGGCCTCTATCATATGATAATGGGTGGTACAGGGTAATGACGGTATAGGGAAACTTCCACGAAGTGATTGCCATTAACACGGCCAATAGCTATATGTGTGCGCGCTTTTAATGGAACTGGATGGGAGCTCAACGGCAAATGAGTGAAACAAATTGAAGCAATCATATCGAATGTATGTAGTACAACGTTGTACGTTGACGCGATGACAAGTCCCAATGATATAGAATCCATCCAATGATCCTCTGGTGCCGATGGCTGAAAGCAACGAAGTCTTTGTAGCACCTGGGATACATAATTACGTTCTGGATAAACCTGATCGTACAGGATCCTATTTTGTTCAATCTCTTGGATAAAGTCATGTCGTACTTGAACCCATTCATCTTCAGAACCATAGAGTTGCGCGGCTATCGCCCTAAAGCCACAATGACCATCGGCTCAAACGTCAATACAGTGGGAAATATGACGCTGATACTGCTGAGGAAATTTCTGAAGGAGGTGATCCCTCCTATTGCTCCCTTGTGATGTTGGAATACGTGAGGCTCGAGATTCTGAAGTGGATACTGTGAAAGAAGGTATACGACCTCTATTCTGCTCATCCCTGACTGTAGGTCGACCCCTGTGTTCTGTGTTGTATGTTGGAGGTCGAACTGTGCAACGAGATGGATCCGCCATATCAAGAAACCTGTCTATCATAGACTCTCTACTGTCGGAATCCATTTCATTTAATCTTTCAATAAGCTGAGCTGCCCTGTCGGATCGTGCTCCCTCATCAGTATGTCTCTGGGCGTGCATGAACAACGTACTCCAGTGATGGTGGATAGAGTTTAGCGGAATTGGTCTGTCCACATAACGATAAAGTGCAATATCGTGAAAGTATG
The DNA here is from genome assembly GCA_019656835.1 of Rhododendron ovatum. Lineage (NCBI taxonomy): Eukaryota > Viridiplantae > Streptophyta > Magnoliopsida > Ericales > Ericaceae > Rhododendron > Rhododendron ovatum. The sequence goes on along the minus strand of CM033798.1, from coordinate 41,806,347 downwards.
GCAATCCGTGTGTCCTTTTGATCTTACAAAAGCAAAGGTCGGCTTCGTTTTCAGTGCGTTGTGCCTACTTATGGATCAAGTTCATTGCCTGTAATGAAATGCGACCTCTGATTTCACTATAAATGCATTCATGTAGATGTATGTGTCGTGGAATGTTGAGAGATTTTTAGAACAATCCCTGAATATCCCCGAATTGACTGGTCAACATCTTTTCTATTTTCTGAAAAGATGTTTGAAACGAAGACATGGTATCTCCCAAGTATTGTTTGAGCCTCGCATGCGCAGACACTGCCCTACAATTTAATAATACACTATGTTAAATAAGAAAGTTATATAAAGTATTCTTTAGTGCAGGACAGTAAATGTACAATGACTATAGGAAAGTTACCTTTGACTTGAATTGCTTCCAAGGTGCATAAATTGGTTTATATATGCTGCAACAAATCGCTCTTTGTAAAGACCTAACCATGTGTCCTAAAGGTATTGCACGGCATTAGAGTATTACTCAAACTTTTCGCACATGGCATTCCACCTCTGTTACAAAGACATCGGTATCGATGAATGAATAAGCAACTGCCACGCCTCGAAAAATTCGTCCCACCTCGTACCAAGCATAGGGCTGCACTTCTTTATTACACACTGATTTATGTGCAAAATACAAAGGATGTGTTGTGCGAAGGGAAAGCATATTTCAATGGCGTCAAGAAGTGCCAGATCCCTATCTGAAACAACCACCGATAGCAACGCTGCCCCTTTTCCAACCATCCATCTCTTTAAAGTATCCAATGCCCATATCAGTCGTTCTTTTGTCTCATTATTCAAATATGTAAACATAAGAGAGTAAGTTTTCATTATAGATGTGATACCCATAACTTCCAAGAGTAGAATTCGATACTCATTACTCTTGTATGTCGCATCAATAATCAACACGGACGAAAAATTGACAGATAGCTCTAGGCTTCTAGGATGAACCCAAAGAATATCTATGATTTCGTTGGTGTGTTCATTTGTATGATCGTCGTAAATGTAATTTTTCTCCTTTAATTCATTCAAGACGTACCCAATAGGAGATAGACCCTCCAGTTGCTCTTTCTTATACTATGCCTTCACATTGTAAATACTCCTGATTCCTGTACTAATTGACGAGTCTTGTTGTCTCAGGAAATTAAGAATTTCTCGAAGCGCAGTACTGCTAGACATGTCACGAACTAATTGCTGCTGGATTGGAGTTAATCTTGATGGGTACTCATGTCCCTCAAAACTTTTAGCTGGTTCATGGTTACGAAAACCTTTAATAACCTTCAAACTCCACATAACACCGTTTGGAGGTTGTGGTACACCTCGCAGCTTAAACAGGCAATCACATTTTTTAGTTCCAGTAATCCTTTGCATTGAATGCCCTTCCGGTGGTGGTCTGTACAATCATCCCCTTTCACAAATAAAAATACATTTCGGCATCTTGTTGCCCTCTATACTAGCAGATTTACTTATAACAATCACAAAATCATTTTCCTTACCAACTCTTCGCACCCAATCTACCATGACAGCTCTAGTTTCAAATATCTATAACAAAAAAAATGAATACGTATAAACAAAATATTATGCAGCCTACTTTCAAAATAAGTAACAAATATGTATAATAACAACAAATACGTACTAACTAACATAGTCAGTCGTAAATTCGGCTGTGTAATCTCGCCCAACGTAGGAGCTGCTCTCCCCACACGAAACATCATTCACAACATTGTTTCCAACTGACCAACTATCCGAAAATGAAAAATTGCACTGATCCACAATGTTCTTCTATGAATTACGAAAATGAAATGAAAGTTGAGAAAATTTTAAGGATGTGGTGAATGAGAGTATGTGTGAATATATAGGTCAAGACATATACAAGTAAATATACAGGCAACTGAATATATAGGCGCTACTGTCGAATTTGCAACGGGTAACATTGAAAAATGTTGCAGGTCCAACTTTCAACCAACGCTATCAATGTATTTTTTTCCAACTTCAATCTGGCCAACTGTTGCAACTTTCAACCAACGGTGCAATTAACTTTCAACCTTTTCATTCCAACTTTCAAAGGTGCAATTAATTTTGTAACATTTTCATTCCAAAAATACCGAGAACCTATCTTTTGTTATTTTTTTATTTAATTAATATAGTGCATGTGTGTATATGTGTGTGTGCCAGGAGAGAAAATTCATTTCTCTCCTCCCTCTCCATCTCTCGGTTCTCTCTCCTCTCCCGGCTCTCTTCATCTCTCTCACTCTCTCACCCAAAAACTCACCTCCAAACTCAAAACCCAAAACTACCAACCTCAACTCCATTTTCTACTTGTGTAATCGCGCTCGTATCGCGTTGAGTAGAGCTCGGTTCGGTGTATTTAACTCGGTTGGGATTCCGAAAGCTAGGGCTTGCTTAATCTCTTTGGTTTCGGCTTGGATACTCGAGGTAGGGAATTCTACCTCTCTTTATATGTTTTATGAGTGATTTGGTGCATGAATCGTGCTTGTAAATGTCGTGTTTAAGTTTGGATTGAAAATTCGTAGTTGCTGTCAGAATTGTCTGTTCTTCCTGGATTCCTACCGGTAGGCTCGTTCTTTCTACCGGTAGAACGTTGTTACTTTACCAGAAAATCGATCCCCTACCGGTAGGAGCCTTTTTCCTACCGGTAGAACAATTGAGAAATTCCTTCGTAACCAGCTCAAACGTACAGCAGCAGCTCAAAAGCTGCTCAATGTATCGAACTTCTACCGGTAGGAATACCTTACCTACCGGTAGGTCAAGCACAAATTCGAATGTTGACCTTTCTGTTTTCAAGTTCTACCGGTAGGACTTGCTTGCCTACCGGTAGGTTGCGTGAATTGGAGTTTCTACCGGTAGGACTTGTTCACCTACCGGTAGGTTTAGGTTCTACCGGAATGTTGGCCTTTCTGTCTTCAAGTTCTACCGGTAGGAGTTGCCTGCCTACCGGTAGGAGACTAGGAGTTTGAGCTGCTTTCAGCTGCTTTCTTGAGCTGCTGCAGTATCTTTCAGCTGCTTTCCTATATCCTTCAACTCGTGTGTCGAAACTTTTCATCGACTCTATTGGGTTCGTTTACGCATCATTTCTAAGTATTTGGAGAATAATACATATTTCATACCTAAAAACGTGCCCGATGGACTTGAATGAACTTAATGGGTTAATTATCTCGGAAACTAAGATCGACGGATTGACGTTAATGGATTACGGATAAAAAGTGATATGTTACCGCCTAAAGTAAATCGAAAACCGCAGTGAGTAGTTGATGCGTGGGTCATGGGTTTAACTTGAAGTAAAAGGTTAGTAGATTGCTTAATGGGGAATTAATGACGGTTTCAAAACAAGTGAATGATAAGATGACATAAACGGTAGCTATTCAATGAAACGAGAAACATGTAATGTAAGGGTTGATTTCTATTGAACCTGAAGTTGGGAACCAAATGTGTGATTTGGATATACGGGGTCCTAAGAACCCGGAATGAGAATCGGACATACGGGGTCCCGAGAACCCGGAATGAGAATCGGACATACGGGGTCCTGAGAACCCGGAATGAGAATTGGATGTACGGGGTCATGATCACCCGGAATGTAAATTGGGTATACGGGGTCCTAATGCCCGGAATGTCTTTTGATTGACATCGTGATGTGACGATGTGAAGGATTTCTTGTGTGCCCATCAAGGATCCATAGGGAACTTATGAGATGGTAAGCGGTTGTAACGTAACCATATGAGGTAGATGCGTGAAGATCGAAAGATGAGTAAAAATGAATTTGAAGGACAAAGATAGGTTAACTGACAAGAGTAAAGTGTTTGTTTACGTTCTAAATTTCTAATATAGTACTTGTGTCTCATCCATGCTCCCTTTGTTA
>CM033798.1:41585441-41799785 GCA_019656835.1 Rhododendron ovatum | reverse complement strand
TCCAGAGCCCAGATGATGCAAAGCCAAACGCTGGAATCGAGGGCGAAGTGGCGTACGGTAGTACCATGCTGGCGTACGGCAGTAAGCTTTTGGGTCCAGTGGCTGGCCCTTGCATCTGAGCGTAATCTAGGCCTATCTTTTGTCCCCACACTGTTTTGGGGTGTTATGCTTTCTTTTATGGCCTAAAGCCACTCATTCTGTCTGTATTTGCGTATATCCTGCTATATTAAACTGCGTGGTTTGCCCTGGGTGTGCGCTGGTCCGTTTCCAGAGCCCAGAGGGTTGCGAACAAGGACTGAGGAATCAAGAAGGTGGAGTACGCCAGTTTATATGTGGCGTGCGCAGGTTGTCTCACCATGCAGTGGCTCGACCAGTGCATGCTGGCAGAATCTGCTCACGTCACCTTGTGACAGCGTACTGCAGTTTGCTCGGGATGATCAGTGCTTGTTCTCAATCTATACTTAGCATTGCAATCAAACCATCCATAAACATTTTGTCACATAAACTGCTATTTGTTACCGTTTTCATCCCCATTAACTGCTCCCCCGCCCTAACTGGCTAAATAATGGTAAAATGAGAGAAAAATGCAAAAGTTTTCATAAAACGCCCGAGTAGAGACCGATCTCCGGATTGGGCGAGAGGGGTGCCATAAAACCCTTCCCCTCTCGTAACCTGGCTCCCGAACCTCAGATATCGAAGGTGACGACGGACTGGTCTACGCCTTTTCAAAAAATCAAACAAACGTGGCAAACGTTTTCGAGTTCGGTTCCTTGGGTATTCCACCGCTAAAACCCGAGTGGCGACTCTGAATCGAGGCGTTTCGCCGCGCATTTCCAAAGAGGGCCGCGCCCAGTCTTATTTCAAAACCCGGGAAACATGAGCGAATTTTCGGGGCGCGTGCCCACATTGATGCATTTTAATACATAGGTATTGAAGAAGTATGAAACGAATCCGTTGCATGCGTTAGAGAGGTCCGAAGTTAAGTTAAAAGCCGACGTGTCCTAAGGTGAGAATCCGACACGTATCCTAGATTTGTGTAGCCAAGTTTTGAGAGGCAATACGATACGATTAGTATGAGTTTACATGGGGAAAGGGGGACGAAGTTCGAAGGAGATATCCATCTTTGTTTTAGTTGATTGATGTGAGTATGATGTAGCACTTTCATGATTATTGAACCGTTGCATATGTAAGTTGTTGTGATTTTGCGTATCTATATGATACTTGGTAGCGTTGAACCTGGTTTGGCAAATTTCGGGACGAAATTTCTTTAAGGAGGGTAGAATGTAGAGACCCGTAAATTTTTTTTTTTAAATTTTAATGTTTTATAAAGGGATAAGTGATGGTTTAATGTGAAAATAATGGTTGTGGGTTCATGTGCAAGGATTTGGGAGATGTGGGTGTTAGTGTAATATAGTGCATGTGTGTATATGTGTGTGTGCCAGGAGAGAAAATTCATTTCTCTCCTCCCTCTCCATCTCTCGGTTCTCTCTCCTCTCCCGGCTCTCTTCATCTCTCTCACTCTCTCACCCAAAACCTCACCTCCAAACTCAAAACCCAAAACTACCAACCTCAACTCCATTTTCTACTTGTGTAATCGCGCTCGTATCGCGTTGGGTAGAGCTCGGTTCGGTGTATTTAGCTCGGTTGGGATTCCGGAAGCTAGGGCTTGCTTAATCTCTTTGGTTTCGGCTTGGATACTCGAGGTAGGGAATTCTACCTCTCTTTATATGTTTTATGAGTGATTTGGTGCATGAATCGTGCTTGTAAATGTCGTGTTTAAGTTTGGATTGAAAATTCGTAGTTGCTGTCAGAATTGTCTGTTCTTCCTGGATTCCTACCGGTAGGCCCGTTCTTTCTACCGGTAGAACGTTGTTACTTTACCAGAAAATCGATCCCCTACCGGTAGGAGCCTTTTTCCTACCGGTAGAACAATTGAGAAATTCCTTCGTAACCAGCTCAAACGTACAGCAGCAGCTCAAAAGCTGCTCAATGTATCGAACTTCTACCGGTAGGAATTCCTTACCTACCGGTAGGTCAAGCACAAATTCGAATGTTGACCTTTCTGTTTTCAAGTTCTACCGGTAGGACTTGCTTGCCGGTAGGTTGCGTGAATTGGAGTTTCTACCGGTAGGACTTGTTCACCTACCGGTAGGTCTAGGTTCTACCGGAATGTTGGTCTAGGTTCTACCGGAATGTTGGCCTTTCTGTCTTCAGGTTCTACCGGAAGGAGTTGCCTGCCTACCGGTAGGAGACTAGGAGTTTGAGCTGCTTTCAGCTGCTTTCTTGAGCTGCTGCAGTATCTTTCAGCTGCTTTCCTATATCCTTCAACTCGTGTGTCGAAACTTTTCATCGACTCTATTGGGTTCGTTTACGCATCATTTCTAAGTATTTGGAGAATAATACATATTTCATACCTAAAAACGTGCCCGATGGACTTGAATGAACTTAATGGGTTAATTATCTCGGAAACTAAGATCGACGGATTGACGTTAATGGATTACGGATAAAAAGTGATATGTTACCGCCTAAAGTAAATCGAAAACCGCAGTGAGTAGTTGATGCGTGGGTCATGGGTTTAACTTGAAGTAAAAGGTTAGTAGATTGCTTAATGGGGAATTAATGACGGTTTCAAAACAAGTGAATGATAAGATGACATAAACGGTAGCTATTCAATGAAACGAGAAACATGTAATGTAAGGGTTGATTTCTATTGAACCTGAAGTTGGGAACCAAATGTGTGATTTGGATATACGGGGTCCTAAGAACCCGGAATGAGAATCGGACATACGGGGTCCTGAGAACCCGGAATGAGAATTGGATGTACGGGGTCATGATCACCCGGAATGTAAATTGGGTATACGGGGTCCTAATGCCCGGAATGTCTTTTGATTGACATCGTGATGTGACGATGTGAAGGATTTCTTGTGTGCCCATCAAGGATCCATAGGGAACTTATGAGATGCTAAGCGGTTGTAACGTAACCATATGAGGTGGATGCGTGAAGATCGAAAGATGAGTAAAAATGAATTTGAAGGACAAAGATAGGTTAACTGACAAGAGTAAAGTGTTCGTTTACGTTCTAAATTTCTAATATAGTACTTGTGTCTCATCCATGCTCCCTTTGTTATTCGAAAGTCTATGTTTCATCGACATCTTTCATCTCATTTGCATATAGAGTTTGCGTAGACTGTTCTACTGGGCTAGTGTAGCTCAAGCCTTATATTATTTTCAGGTGCTAACCCGGAACCATAGCTTGCATTGCTTGGCGTGCTTGGAGTGTGGACATTATTTTTTGAAAGTTAACCGAAGGAGTTACCTATTCATCTTTGTAAATTTATTTTGAAAGATGTATTTGTAACTAAAATTGTAATTCTTTTGACTCGGAATATTGTAACCACTAATTTTATTTCGAACTTCGCTACTTATGATAATTTGGGGCTGTCGAGCCAATGTTGTAATATTCTAGAACATTATGGACTTGGAAGATTAATTGAGGGAATGGGAATACAGTGATCTTTTGGGTACCGTACGAATATTTGTGAGTATTTTTATTATGAAAATCATTTATAATTATGTTAAAGTTCGAGGACGTGACACTCACTCTCTCTCTCTCTCTTGGAATCTGGGGCTTTATAAAATTCGGTTCAAAAAATGGAAGCAGGGTTCTAGATTTTAAAAAATAAAAAATAAAAAAGAAAGAAACAAAGAAACAAAGAATTTGCACAGGAAAAAGACTAGAGAGGGGATTCTATCTGTAATTGTCCTAGAAATTGCTGAAGCTTTCTTAGAAAGTGTTTTTGATTTGATAAAATTATATTACTGGTAGTATTATATATTCGTTTATTCTAAAATACTGTGGGACGTTAGAAGTAATTACTTGGGAGAATCTGATGAACTATTGAAATCTTTGATGGGTTTATGTATTGTTTAATAAAACTGAAAACAAAAGCTAAAATTTGAAAAAATAATTATTGAAATTGAATATTGATTTTTTATACTGAGAAATTGTTTGATAAACCTATTAAGAGTTAAATTAAAATCAATGGTTAGATGTAAATACTAATTGATGGGGGGTGGGGGGAAGGAGGAATTGATTGCATTATGCACGTGAAATTATTCTCTTTCCGATCATATCTTATTAACGAATACTATCAAAGCCAGCATGGTCAAAAATTAATTTATACCCACTCTATTTTAACACTCGTTGCGCTTTGCTCCACTCGTTCCGCTCCGCTCCACTTCGGCATCTGGCCTTCTTTCTAGAACTCCCTATTATCTCTTCATACTTAACATATGAACTAAAATTCTAACACGGTTGAATCCGGAGATCGGGCGTGAAGTCCGTGGTGCATCTATTGGATCTTCAATAAGTTTTATATCCACTTATTAGTCTCATCTCACTGCCTATTTGTCTCAACTTATTATCCCAGCATGATTTTCAATAAATTTCATTAAGTTTTACACTGGACTGGTCAAAATATTTTAAATCTGGATAGTTCATTACTGCAATTATTGATTATATCACTTAATAGTACATATCTAAACTGTACCGCCCAATTTAAAACTTAGATCGTAGAGAATTCGAATCCCTATTCGAATCTCCCGTAACAGGGGTCACCTCTATCATAGCTTGTAGTGTGCATTCTGGTGGCATTTGTTACCACCTTTTGCCTCCATATTCACTTGTTTGACCGCCTCCATTTTGTATTGATTCTTTCATTATGATGGCGTACGTGATAACAAATATTTAGATGGTTATAATCTCAAGGGTTGGTCAAGTGATCTTGGTCTGGGACTTAGGTGTTTGCGTCATTCTAAGATTTTAGGTTCGATTCTTCTTACCAACAACTCTTGAGGCCACCTTATTTGGGACACCCTGCATTATCCAAATAAATACATGTATTTAGTTGGTAAATCTTGCAAATTTAACAATTTACTGCTTGACTTGTTAGACTCGTAAATTAGAAGCCTTGGGCTATTACTCAGTGTTGTAGTTGATTCTTTTCATTTAGCTAGATTTGCTTTGTGGTGTGTTTTTTATTGGTAATCTAATGACTTTGATTTTCATCTCTTTTTTTTTTTTTTGAAACAACAAAAAATTTATTAACAAACTTGATAAGGGTATATCAAGTGGAGGTGAGGGAAGGGGGATTCAACTAAAAGTTGGATAGTGAGGCGAGAACCAAACACAAATGGGACACAGCCTCAAACACCAATAGGCCTTCAAATGCCCAGATGAGACATTAAAAACCAAATATATAGAAGTCTTACTTTGATTTTCATCTTACTTCATAGGGCTTTTCATGTTTGCTTCACAGTTATGAAGAGGCAAAAGCTGTGTAAAAGGTGAAAAAAATTCAAGTACAACTGGGCAGTGGCGACTTCAGGATTTTGAAAACGGGGGTCATTCATGTGCCTAAATTCTCTTTCCAACTATAAGTAAAAAAAAAAAATTCATGATGACAATCGATAATCTAATTTGACAAAAAACACATCAAAAAACTCAACAAGCTAGCTTTTCAACTAAACAATGAAAGATACCCAAAGGTTATCTACGAGAAAATCTTTTTTCAAGTTTCATGGAAAAAAAAAGCTCCAGAACTTCTACAATTGCATTTTACAGAGTTTCACTAAGTGATGCCCCAACACCCCTCAACGTGACACATTTTAGTGGAGTCTATACACTTAGGGATATACTCCACGAAAATGTGTAGTGTTTAGGACTATTGGGGCACCACTTAGCGGTGCCCTAAAACCATCAAATAATTTTTCTCCAGAGGGTAAGGTGGGGGTAAAATGACGGAATGGGGTCGGAGTGTTCATCAAATTGTAATAGGGTTGCGTTCCATGTTTTTACTTTAATTTACAGAGGAGAGGATGGATTCAAGTGGAAAGATAATCTAGTTTGGTGTCATCATCAAATTATAATGGTGTCATTTATCAATTTCAAACACAAAATTCAGTAACTGCAACCGAAGAAGTTGAGAACACGAATTGATGCTCTTTCTTGTTTTATTACCTAAGAGATTATGTTGGTAAAAAAATTCCCTCCCTCCGATACCACTCTTATGCTCTAATACAACGTGTTGGGATAACCCGAATTCCACCCACTGTTAAGGAAATGAATCTCATATTGCTTAAGAGTGGAATGAGTGATTACTTAATAACATTTGGAACGTCTCCCTTTATTGCCAATTGGATTTGAGATGGACATAAAGTTTCTACATGGTATCAGAGCGGGGTCCGTTCCACTTAACATTTTATAAAATTTACAATCCATACCCGACAATAACAGACCAGCAAAAAGGCTTCATGATAATAGGACCCAAAAGTGGTCACACGTGACAGACCTCAAACGTGGCTGTATGTGAGGAGGATGTTAAGGAAATGAATCCTACATTGCTTGGGAGTGGAATGGGTGATCAATTAATAACATTTGGGATCTCTCCACTAATTGCCAATTGATTTTGAGATGAACATAAAGTTTCTACACCCACAAGGTAAGTGCAACAAACAAAAACAATCACACAAGAACGAGTACACATAAAAAAATACATGGTTCCTCAAACTCGGGTATATCAACGGGTGAGAGAGATATTCCACTATATGGAAAAATAGACGATTACAATGTGATGAAAAAACCCTCTCAAGCTTCTAACACCATGGCTCACACAATAATTTTCGCTTACTCATCTCTATTTTTTCGCACATTTACTCTCCTCTCACCTCCCGACCGGTGTATCCAGCAATCCACTAAGGGGCTATACACTCACCCTTTCTCCTTGTTCACACTCGGCACACACTCCTCTTATACACCCAGGCCATGACATAAAAGCCCTTCAACTGCCAAAGAAGAATCTGGAGCCCAATAAGTGTACCTTTTTTCCTCGGAAAAATGACATGTTTTGTTAATTAATACCCGTCAAAAATATTTTTAGTATTAATAAATATTCTCAGCATGTCTATGGCGGATATTAATTATCAAAATACGTTACTAGTCATCATTTTCCCTTTTTCTCTTCCACCCAAAAGCCCAAAGCCCACGCCACAGCTGGCTCTTGCTTTCTTTTTCTCCTTTTCACATTGGGGCAGAACCCCCCAACAGTTGTTCCATTTCATTCATTTAAAGGCAAATGCTAACCGGTGCTATTGTGCACCAATTATGTGGGTTCGGAAACCACTGTACACATGCAGCTTTTGTAGAGGATATCATTCCATGTTGGATTGTAATATAGGTTAAGTTGTTAAACCCAAATAACAAAATGCCATTGTCTTATTTTTTTCGTATCTTTTTCTTTTACACTAGTTAATTGTTTACCCATTTTTCTTATCTTAAAAATTGAACTCTAGTACCCCACTAACACTTTAGAACTTTTAGACAAAGTGCGCATTCTGAAATAGTCTTTACCGATATTAAATTGAGCAATTTTTTTTAGGAATCCAAAAAATATATTTTAAGAATAATTTGTGATTTGAATCATTTTTGTAAAGTCCGTAATGGGCCACTAAAAAATAAGTACTTATTTTAGTTAATGGAACACACCCTAACAAAGGCTTAGGGTGGGTTTGGATAAACTAGATTAGTAGAACCTTTTTTTTTTTTTTTATCTTTATTCAATTTTTTTTTTGCATTTGTTAGTTTTAAGTCAAACTTTTTTTGACTTATTAATTCGTCTCTGCAAGATGAATTGATAAGGTTTAATTTTTTTTTATTGAAACTCATAAATTTTTTTCAAAAAGACAAAAAAATGAGTGAAAAAGTGACATGTCTAGCATATTTTTTTCACAGTAGTCACTATAACTGACTCCATTGAGTTCGCCGCAAAATGAGACAGAAGGACTTTTATTAGTGAGAGATGTTATGCTTTTTTCTTTCATGCGTAGGTCATGACTTTTTCGCTTATTTTTTGTCTTTTTGAAAAAAATTAAGAGTTTCGATAGAAGATTTATATTTTTTTTCGACTCCTCTTGCTGAGACGAATCACTAAGTTACAAAAAATTGATGTAAAACTAACAAATGCGAAAAAAAAATTAATGAAATACAAAAAAAAAAAAAAAAAGGCATTCTAATCTACTCAATCCAAACCCGCCCGTTTAAGGTCACTCATGCGGCAAGGGAAAGATCGATGAGGTAATGACGTGGTTGGAATGTGTATCTAAAATACAACAGGTGAGAATCTAAAAAGCAACAAAAGAGAAGGTTATATTCGCCATTCAAGCTAAAGTGAGTGACAACAAGAAAATGATTAGAAAGGGAAACATCATACATTATTCTCTCCTATCCCACACCATATTGCTCCGGTTAGCACAACCGCATTATAAATACGTGATATACATGTGTCTTATTTCTCACACCACTCATCATGGCTTCATTACCACCATCTCTATCCTCCCTCCTCTTTCTTACCCTAGCTTTGATTCTCATTTCTATTTCACCCTCACTTTCTACACCACGTCAACCTCTTGATGATCATCAAGATCAACAGATGAAAACTGGTTTCAAAATTACTCTAAACCACATTGATTCGGGTGGAAATTTCACTAATTCCGAACGTTTATATCGGGCAGTAAAGCGTTCTAACCGCAGGCTCCAAATGTTTTTAACAGCTAAACATCCAAAACTCAAGACCACGGTTTATGCTCCTGCTGGAGAGGCCGAATACCTTATGAACTTTTCGATAGGTACCCCGCCAAAGTCATACTACGGTACAATGGATACCGGCAGCGACCTCATATGGACTCAATGCCGGCCTTGTCTAGAGTGTTTTTCTCAGCCCGACCCGATATTTGATCCCAAAAAATCCTCCTCGTTTTCAAATGTGTCGTGCTCCAACAACCTTTGCCATGTGCTGCCAAAATCACAATGCAACGCGTACAATGGGTGCGTGTATTTGTATGATTATGGAGATGGTAGTTTCACTGCAGGTTATTTAGCCACCGAAACCTTTACTTTCAAGAAGGTCTCGGTACCGAACGTAGCGTTCGGTTGTGGTATATTTCAATTCGGACCGGAATCCGGCGATGGCCTGGTAGGCCTCGGACGCGGACCCTTGTCGCTCGTCTCCCAGTTGGGTGAACCCACGTTCTCATATTGCTTAACTTCCTGGCTTGGAAGTAAACACAGTACCCTTTTGATAGGCTCCCATGCAAGTGTGAATGGGAAGATCAAAACCACCCCGTTGATTCAAAACCCATTAATACCCACTTATTACTATCTTTCTCTCGAAGGAATCACAATTGGTAGCACTAGGTTGCCCGTAAACAAAACAACTTTTGCTCTCAATGCTGATGGGTCTGGGGGCCTCATCATAGACTCGGGCACGCCGATTACACGTTTGGCGGAAAGTGCTTATACTCATGTTAAGGAAGAGTTCAAATCTCAGATAAAGCTGCCACAAGACAACTCCACCGAGTATGATCTTTGCTTCAAGTTGCCATCCGATCCTTCTGATCGTGTGGAGATACCCCCACTGGTATTCCATTTTACGGATGCAGATTTAGATTTACCGACGGCAAACTATATGATCTTGGATTCAGATATCATGTGTTTGCTCATGCTTGGTTCAGGTGATACTTCCTCCACATTTGGGAGTATACAGCAGCAAAACATCCTGGTGGTGTATGACATATACAAGGAAACCCTATCATTTATACCAACGGAGTGTGACAAGTTTTGAGCTCTTCTATTAGTTGAGCTAAAAACTTGTACGGCAATGGTTGTTTGTAGCGTTGCCAAGTTTATCATGTGTTTGGCCATGGTAGTTTGTAGCATTGCCAATTCTCTCTCTGTATTAATGTGGTGTGGTCAGTGCGTGAGATGGCGGGTTTCTCCCTGGAACCCATATATTTTAAATAAACTCACTGTTTTCATCAGTGGTTTGGCTAATTGAATGAAATTTCAGTGATATGAATTCTACCATAAAAGATTCCAGCATCTCTTACTTTTGTTTGTTGTGTTCTCTCTCTGTTTCATCGTAGAACTATGCTAAATCAAGTGTTTCTAGAGATTCTGGCCAACTCAATCGAGTGTTTCTAGAGATTCTGTTAACTCATTTTGTTTCTTCTTAAAGAGAAAAAATCTCTGATGAGCCTCGTACGTACTCGTGCCAAGCAACGTCCAACTCCTTAGCATTTGATTATAATACTTACAATACGAATTATACGTGTCTCAGATATATCATACGGCAAAGTGTACAATGTAGGATATTACTGGATATGTAGTAGTACTAATTTGATCATTACTAATTCGATAGAATGGCAAAAATAATATATTCATACACTATTAATCCTGACAAACAAAGGAGCCCTTGAGTTGAATGGTGACACAACAAAAAGTGGAAACCGGAGGTGCTGTAATTTCGCGTCGCTCTCTAGCTTTACATAATTGAGAGAGATGTGCATATTGGCGGGGAACACCGTACCAACTACTTTTGTCACTTCGGCATAATTAGTCACCAAAGATTGTTTTCTAGGTTGACTTGCACATGAACAGATCATTAGGACTCTTATTATCATGATTCCTCATGACCTTTCATTTGCCTTACTGATGGTGTGTGCTTGTGTGGATTGGCCCAGGAACATCATCTCCACTTATTCTTTCTCGTATTCTGCTAGTGTTTGCCCGCCCACCCCAACACAACCCCAACCCCACCCCCCCCGTCCCAATGAACTGTGACTAATTTCTCCAGCCCTTTTCACGTGTGTCTGCGTGAGGTCAAGTGGTCCCAAGGACAGATCGCTGCTCAGGGGAATCGATCACAAGCTCTCTCTAGTTGCAGTCGTATATAATATCCGGTGCGATAGGAATAGAAAGGTTTTTTCAAAAACAGCCCCTTAGCTCTATGCTATGGAGATCATTTCCTGTAGCCTGTGTGTGGGTTTCGCACATGATTGTTGATGGATGTGTAAAATTGTGCATTTAAATGGGCATGGTCGTAGAATTTTTTTTATTGTGAGTTAGCTTTTTGTCAATCTATACACCTCAAAGGACCTTTATAAACTCATTTCCATATAGATTTCAAGTATTTTTTGCTAGAAATTTGACATTCGGCTCACTGAACCAACTAATTCAAGAGTCTAATCTCATCGTCCCTTAACAAGACCCCAATTTAATGTCCGGATAAAGTTTCATAAAGATTGGCCAATTAATACAGGAATAATCGATGGCATATCGAATTTCGAACTAAAGGCTTCCTAGTTCCTACCAAGCCACTACCGTTGCACAAACCCAGGGTGATTTCATTGATACGTCTCCTTAATTGTTTTTTCTTTTAAGGGAATGTATTGAGGCCCTGTTCCGCTAAGATTTTTGGGTTTTTCCTTGTTTTCTCCTCATGCAAAAAATTTCATGTTTGTTAGTTTTGCACTTAACTTTTACGGATTATTAATTTGTCTTGTCAAGAGGAATTAGAAAAGTAAAAAATTATAACTTTTACCCAAATATTTTTTTGGGCTTTATCTTAGATATTTCAAAATTTTGGGTATAATTCATAATTTTTTATTTGTTCGATTCGTCTTGATACGATGAATCAATAATCCACAAAAGTTAAGCACAAAACTAACAAACGCGGAAATTTTGAATAAGGCCAAAACAAGAAAAAATTCACAAAATCTTAAAATGCCCTTAGCAAAGCTTAACCAATTAATGTAGGTGTGCGCACCATGCCCTTAAATTTCGGTTTACAAAGCCAGATTGAGGGAGCGCTAGCGGGACAAGCGCTTAATTCAGAGTCGCCACTTGGGTTTGAAAGTCCGACACCCAAGAAACCGAACTTAAAACGCTTTCTACGCTGTTTGGTTTGAAAAAGTGAAGGCACCAGTCCGTCATAACCATATCTGGGTTTGGGAGCTAAGTTACAAGAGGGAAAGAGTTTTAAGGCACCCCTCTCCCCCAATCTGGATATCGATCTCTACTTAGACATTTTGTGAAAACATTTGGGATTCTTCTTTATTAATCTATTTTTAACTATTTAGGGCGGGAAATAGTTTAAGGGGATTAAAACTGTAACAATTTGCAGGATATGATAGATAGTATGGATTTATGATACAATAAGCAATAAATGAGATAAAATCCAAAATACTGCAAAAAAGCCAAAACAGTGCACTAACTAGAAGTTGGCATGAACAGGGAAAACTTGCATGCAATGATCCATGTGCATGCAAGAAGACTTGTGCGTGCGGAATCCCAGACCAGCGCGTGTGAGTTTGCTTGCCTTACATTTATATCTGGCAGTGAAGCATTCCAGCACAGGCTCTAAGTGTTCAATGAAACTATTTTGACAGGAAAAAATTCAAAAACTCCAAACTGCGGTTTATGTAGGACATGGCGAATATGTTATGAACTTTTCGATAGGGATCCCGCCAATGTCCTACTACGGTATAATGGACACCGGCAGCGACCAAATTAAAATTTTTGGGAAAAATACCCGACATTCTCGTCATTTAGAATGACTTTTTGTTTAATCTTGTTAAAAGTTTTATTTCAAAGAATATAAATTCTATGGTAATTAGATTTATAGAGTAACTTTGAGTATTATTCTTGCAGATGTTTGTATATTTGGTGTTTAGTGGATTTTTTTAGTTTGTTGTCAAAATATATATTCAGGATTAAAAATTGGGCTCAAAGAGTAGCTAGAATTGAAAAAATAGACAATTATAATGTGAGATGGACCAATCCTCTCGAGCTTCTACTCTCCTCTCACCTCCTGGCCGGTATATTCGGCAACCCCCTAAGGGGCTATACACTTACCCTTTCTCCTTTTTCACACTCGGCACATGCTCCTTTTACACACCCGTGACATAAAAGCCCTTCAACTGCCAAAGAAGAATCTAGAGCCCAAAAAATGTACCCTTTTTTCGGAAAAATGACATACGGCTTAATACCCGCCAAAGATATTTTTAGCATTAATAAATATTTTCTGCATGTCATTAACGGGTATTAATTATCAAAACACATCCTTGATCGTCATTTTCCCTTTTTTCTCTTCCACCCAAAAGCCAAAGCCCATGGCACAACTGGCTTTTGCTTTCTTTTCTCTCTTTCACTAGATGTTCTCCTTTACACATTGGGGCAAAACCCAACAGATGTTCCATTTCATTGATTATAAATACTGATATGCATGTGTCTTACTTTTCACACCACTCATCATAAATGGCTTCGTCACCACCATCTCTATCCTCCCACCTCTTTCTTACCCTAGCTTTGATTCTCATATCTATTTCACCAGCGTTTTCCACGTCACGTCGAGCTCTCGATGATCATCAGGATCAATTGATGAAAACTGGTTTCAAAATTACTCTAAACCACATTGATTCGGGTGGAAACTTCACTAACTATGAACGTTTATATCGGGTAGTGAAGCGTTCTAGCCGCAGATTCCAAATGTTCAATGAAATGGTTTTGACAGCTAAACATCCAAAACTCAGGACCACGGTTTATGCAGGAGAAGGTGAATACCTTATGAACTTTTCGATAGGGACCCTGCCAATGTCCTACTACGGTATAATGGATACCGGCAGCGACCTCATATGGACTCAATGCCAGCCTTGTCTCAAGTGTGCTCCTCAGCCCGATCCGTTGTTTGATCCAAAGAAATCCTCCTCTTTTTCAAATGTGTCATGCACTAGCCAATTTTGCCGAGACCTGCCAGATTCAGATTGCAACCCCTTCTACGAGTGCGTGTATAACTACACATACGGAACTAGGTTAACTTTAGATTTTTTAGGCACCGAGACCTTTACTTTCGAGAAGGTCAAGGTGCCGAAAGTAACTGTTATCCAAAAATTGCAACCTAGAGGGGGGTGAATCGGGTTTCTTAATAATCTCTAACAAATATATTCAAGATAATATGAGCACGTAAAAGAGAGAGAGTTAAAGAGATAGAACCCGATTATAATAGTTCAGTCCGGATTTGTCCTAGGTCTGACCTAGTCCACTTCTCCTCAAGCAACTACTTGAAAGTTCCTTCAATCTTCAAAAGATTACAAGCAGTAAGTCTTGCGGGTGCTTACAACGACCTTATTCCCTAGCTTTCCCGAGGAGCTAGTGCAACCGCAAGAGTTTTCTCTGAAAACCGCTCAAAAACAATAACACCCAAATTCCAACCCGAATTTGGTCTTCTAAGCTTTCAAGTGTTTGACTTAAACACTCGCTTAGGAATTACAAGTATGTGAAGAAGGTATGAAAATTATCGCTCACGACTTCTACAAATTTTCTCTCAAGAAAAATATGAAAGTGGAAGAACAAAGAGAATTTTTGGCTTTGATCTTTTGAGAAATTGCTCTTACAATAATATGGAATGTTGTAGCTTGTATGGGTGCTCATTAATGAGTTCTTGATGCCTTATATAGCCCTCCATTTGCTTCCTAACCGTTGGAAAGTGAATAGAGTTGTTGAGGAGAGAAGTGGGAGCACTATCCGTTGGAACTAGCCGTTAGAGGCCATTTTACACTGGCCGGTTGACAGAGTGGTCGTCCGGGTGGTCAACAGGCCGGTCATCCGATGGTCTCCGGTTGTCACAGCTCTCCGTTCAGACAGCCGGCTTGTCAGCCGGTTCGTCAACCTGTGGCCCAAAATTTCATCTAAATAAATCCGTTAAAGCATGTATTGAGCTCACTAAGTTTTTATGAATCCAAGAGACTTTATGCAATATGTCAAGGCAAAGAAAAATTTGTCCAAAAAAGGACTTTGAGATAAATGATTTTCTTTTGCCAAATAAAAACTTCATCAAAATAATAAATAGTAATGCATATAATTTTCAACAAATTATCATACATATATTTTTCAACAATCTCCCCCTTTTTGATGATGACACAAAATGAAGGTTTTTATGCAAAGCAAAGATTATGCCAATAAATCTCCCCCTTAGTACATGCTCCCCCTAAGTACATGCTCCCCCTAAATAAGATCTTTTAAGGAATATGCGAGGCATATGCAACAATATGATCGCAAAGTGATCCATGCAAGGTTAGTTTCATATAGGCAAAGTATAAATGAGAAATTAAAGCCCTAAGCCATAGAATTCACAACCTTAAACCATAAAAACATAAAACCAAGATTTTTCTCCCCCTTTGAGACATCATCAACATGGGTGTGAGGAGGGAAGGTAGGAATGTCATTGCGGCGGCGAAGGATATTATCTTCTTTCATCTTTCTCCCCCATTCTCATCTTTGTCAAGCTTCGTTGATGTGCTCATTGGCTTTGAACCTTCCATGTACTTTTCAAGCATACCTACAATCAAGTCTTGACTTTTGGTACCCACATCATTTTGGGTCCTTGAAAGTTAGCATTGACATGGTTCTTAGGAACCCAAGTCTTTCTTCCATTTGGAAAGATTTTCATATGGCAATTTGGAGAAATATGACCAATCTTTCTACAAAAATGATAAGTGAGCTTAGGATGACTAGTTGGAGGAAGATTCTTGTCAAAAAGATTTTTGTGTTGGGTGGGATTATACCCAATTCCAGCTTTGTGAAAAGAAACCATTTGTTTTCCAAGAAGAATATCTAAGCCGTCTTTACCTTTGGTAAGTTTACCTAGAGAGTTTGTCAAATCATCAACTTGCTTGACTAGAGATTCATCTTAAGGATTATTTTTCAAAACTTCCTTTTCCTTTTCCAAAGAAATCTTCAAAGACTCATTTTCTTCTTCCAAGGTATCTCTTTCCTCGACTAGATCACTCATTTTTTTTGAAAGTTCTCTGACCATTTTCTTAACAACTTTGTTTTTCGAAACAACCTTTTCAAAATCAACTTTCAATTCTTTATAAGATATAAGCAATTCATCAAAAGAGTAAGATGAGTCGAGATCTACCTCATTTTCTTCGGTGGCCATGAAGTACAAGTTGGTGACTTCTTGTTGTTCATTCTCCTCATCGGAGCTACTGTCATCGCTATTTTCCCAAGCGGCCATCATAGCTTTCCTTTTGTCATACTTTGAATATTTCTTTGTGTATGGACATTCGCTTTTGATGTGGCCGGGCTTCTTGCATTCATAGCAAATAATTGGATCATTTTTGCTACTTTCTTCTTTGCCCCCATCCTTCTTTGGAAATCCTCTTCCTTTGCGAGATGCTCTATTTTTGAGGAGTTTCTTGAGCGATTGTGTGATGAGTTCAATTTCGTCGTCCTCGCTTTCATCACTTGAGTCATCTTGGATTTTGGACTTGCGTGAGGTGCTTTTGAGAGCAAGGTTTTTGACTTTCTCTTCTTTCTTGTCTTTGAGATTGATATGGATTTCTTCAGTCATGAGAGATCCCATGAGTTGATCGATTGTATATTTTGAGAAGCCTTTCGATTGAAGGATGATTGAAGTGGTAGTATCCGACTTTGATAGCATGGACCGGAGCACCTTCCTCGTCATCTCGGATTGACTATATGTCTTGCCAAGAGCTTTCAAACCGTTAGTAATACTAGCAAATCTAGCAAACATTTGAGAAATAGACTCTTCCGGTTTCATTTTAAAAAGCTCATAATTATGCACAAGAATATCAATCTTGGACTCCTTGGCTTGACTATCTCCTTCATGAGCCATTTTCAATTTATCCCAAATCTCCTTAGCGGTTTCACAAGCGGATACACATTCATATTCGCTAGGAGTAATAGCACAAAAAAGAAGATTCATGGCTCTAAAGTTCTTTTCTATATTACTCTTATCTACTTTGGTCCATTCGCTCTCTTCCTTAGGAATACCGGATTTCTTAGTAGGAATAATAGGACCATTTGCAATAATTTTCCACAAATCATAATCGGTGGATTGGATAAAAATTTACATGCGATTTTTCCAATAGCTATAGTTAGCACCTGTGAACAAGGGAGGCCTATTTGAGGATTGACCCTCGATGCATGATACGCTACTAGTGGTTGCCATAGATCTTAACTCTTAGACGATTAAATCTACAAACAAGAGCCGAGGCTCTGATACCAATTATTACTGATCATAAGCCACGCTTATGTCACCTAACAATGGTACCTACCAGACCAGCCGGCCACCGTCTCCACCGGTGCACTGTCACCCATGGTCGGAGAGTTTTGCTTCGGTGACACAGTCACAAGCGAGAGTTCCCATGGATGATATGCATGTATTAACAGCACAGGACAACTAGCTCTGATACCCATTGTTACCCAAAAATTGCAACCTAGAGGGGGGTGAATCGGGTTGCTTAATAATCTCTAACAAATATATCCAAGATAATATGAGCACGTAAAAGAGAGAGAGTTAAAGAGATAGAACCCGATTATAGTGGTTTGATCCGGATTTGTCCACAGTCCGGCCTAGTCCACTTCTCCTCAAACAACTACTTGAAGGTTCCTTTAATCTTCAAAAAGATTACAAGCAGTAAGTCTTGCGGGTGCTTACAACGACCTTATCCCCTAACTTTCCCGAGGAGCTAGTGCAACCGCAAGAGTTTTCTCCGAAAACCGCTCAAAAACAATAACACCCAAATTCCAACCCGAATTTGATCTTCTAAGCTTTCAAGTGTTTGACTCAAACACTCGCTTAGGAATTACAAGTATGTGAAGAAGGTATGAAAATTATCGCTCACGACTTATACAAATTTTCTCTCAAGAAAAATATGAAAGTAGAAGAACAAGGAGAATTTTTGGCTTTGATCTTTTGAGAAATTGCTCTTGCAATAATATGGAATGTTGTAGCTTGTATGAGTGCTCATTAATGAGTTCTTGATGCCTTATATAGCCCTCCATATGCTTCCTAGCCGTTGGAAAGTGAATAGAGTTGTTGAGGAGAGAAGTGGGAGCACTATCCGTTGGAACTAGCCGTTGGAGGCCATTTTTACACTGGCCGGTTGACAGAGTGGTCGTCCGGGTGGTCAACAGGCTGGTCATCCGGTGGGTCATCCGATGGTCTTCGATTGTCACAGCTCTCTGTTCAGACAGCCGGCTTGTCAGCCGGTTCGTCAACCTGTGGCTCAAAATTTCATCTAAATAAATTCGTTAAAGCATGTATCGAGCTCACTAAGTCTTTATGAATCCAAGAGACTTTATGCAATATGTCAAGGCAAAGAAAAATTTGTCCGAAAAAGGACTTTGAGATAAAAGATTTTCTTTTGCCAAATAAAAACTTCATCAAAATAATAAATAGTAATGCATGTAATTTTTAACAAATTATCATGCATATATTTTTCAACAGTAACGTTTGGTTGTGGTCTATTTAATTTGGGATTCGGGACTGAGGGCCTGATAGGTTTCGGACGTGGACCCTTGTCGCTCGTCTCCCAGTTGGGTGACCCCACGTTCTCATATTGCTTGACTTCCTAGAATGGAAGTAAACCCAGTACTCTTTTGATAGGCTCCCATGCAAGTGTGAATTCCTCAGGTGGTGGTGGGGAGATCAAAACCACCGCTTTGATTCAAAACCCAGATTTTTATTATCTTTCTCTCGAAGGAATCACGATTGGTAGCACTAGGTTGCCCGTAAACAAAACAACTTTTGCTCTCAATGCTGATGGGTCTGGGGGCCTGATCATAGACTCGGGCACGTCAATTACACGCTTGGCGGAAAGTGCTTATACTCATGTTAAGGAAGAGTTCAAATGTCAGGTAAAGCTGCCGGTAGTCAACGCTTTAGACTCCACCGGGCTTGATCTTTACTTCAAGTTGCCATCCGATCCTTCTGATCGTGTGGAGATACCCTCGCTGGTATTCCATTTTACGCATGCAGATTTAGATTTACCGACAGAAAACTATATGCTCCCGAACTCCAGTTTGGGGGTGACGTGTTTGGCCATGCTTGGTTCAGGTGATACTAGCTCCATATTTGGGAATATACAGCAGCAAAACTTTCTGGTGGTGCATGACTTATACAAAGAAACCCTGTCATTTATGCCAACGGAGTGTGACAAGTTTTGAGCTCTTCTATTAGTTGAGCTCAAAACTTGTTTGGCCGGCCATGGTTATTTGTTGCGTTGCCAAGTTTATCATGTGTTTTTCCATGGTCATGCATGTGTTTGGCCATGGTTGTTTGTATTATAGCATTTGACAATTCTCTCTTTGTATTGTAGTGTGGTTAGCCGTCAGTGTGAGCGATGGCAGGTTTCTCTCCTTGGAGTTGGAACCCATCTTAAATAAACTCATTGTTTTCATCATCAGTGGTTTGCTTAATTAATTGGTCATGTTGTGTTCGGCCATGTACCATAACCAATTCTCTCTCTGTATTGTGGTGTGGTCAGTGTGAGCGATGGGGGCCGATTTCTCCTTAGAACCCATATATTTTAAATAAACTCACTGTTTTCATCAGTGGTTTGGCTAATTGAATGAAATTTCAGTGATACGAATATTTAAAGCATCTTTTCTTCCCCTACTTCCGAAAAGATTTCAACACCTTTTACTTCTATTTGTTCTCTCGATCTCTGTTCCATTGTACTAGAACTATATATACTAAATTTTGTTTTTGAGTTACTTTTGGAGGGGAGAGTCATGAGAGTGCCAAATGGCAATTACGATTAGTACTGCAATTACAAGAAAAATAATACTATAGATATTGAGATTTTCAATATAGAGTAAATTTCACTGACCTCTCCTGAGGTGTCTGACACAAACAGAAACCTCTCTTGAGGTTTCTGAAATGTTACTGACCTCCCTTAGGTTTGCTAGCATAGTCAAGATTCCCGGTTCCATTAATTTAACCTTAGACGGCATTAACTATTGTGACAAAATGACATATATGCCCTATACTTGTATCTTCATTTGCCCTCTACTGAATAATTCTTCCCCTTTGTAGAAAAATCCAATGAAAATTGTCGATTTGGATGCCGGCATAAGCAAAAAATATAATGGGAGAGAAATAATTAAACTCACTTGGGTGGGTTTGGATTAAAAAGTCAAGAGTGACTCTTTTTTTTTGGAAAAAATTCAAAATACCCCCCAACCTTTACACCAAAATTCAATTAGACTCTCAATCTTTTAAAAATTTGAATTTTACTCCCAACGTTATCTTCCGTTAATCAAATTGCCCCCTTCCGTCTGAATAACTAACAGATTCCGTTAAAGGCTCTGTTAAATATCGTCCCGAACGAATTTTGATGATCTGTGCCGCTTAATATGTTCAAACGTGATTTTAAGGATACCCCAACGAAATCAGCAAAAAAAAATGACCGAGAAGGGCTTCATCTGAATAGTATAGTTCAATAAAAAATTGTTCAGATGAAGCCCTTCCCAGTCATTTTTATTGTAGATTTTTCGTAGGTACCCTTAAAATCACATTCTAATTACATTGAGAGGCTCGGATTATCAAAATTTGATCGAAAAAGAGGAGGTGCAGACCGAAGCAAAATCTGGACGTTTGGACTTGAACAAAATCCGGATCGATCCGCACCTCCCCTTCCCCAATCAAATTTTGATGATCTGAACCGTTCAATGTGTTTAAAACGTGATTTTAAGGTTACTCATAAGAAATCAACAAATAAAATGAACGGGAAGGGCTTCATCTGAACAGTTTTTTATTGAATAGTTTAAAAAAAATTGTTCAGATGAAGCCCTTCCCGTTCATTTTTTTTGCTGATTTCTTGAGAGTAACCTTAAAATTACGTTTTGAACACATTAAGCGGCTTGGATCATCAAAATTCGATCGGAACGGTATTTAACGGAGCTTTTAATGAAATCCGTTAGTCATTCAGATAGAACGGGATGTTTTGATTGACGGAAGATAACATTGGAAGTAAAATTGAAGTTTTTGAAAGGTTAGGAGTCTAATTGAATTTTGGTGTAAAAGTTGGGGGTATTTTGAAATTTTCCCAAATTTTAAAAAAAAATCCCATTTATTAGTTTTGCTTCAAATTTTTGACTTATTACTTCATCTCGGCAAGAGGAATAAAAAAAGTAAAAATAAAATTGATCGGAAATCTTAATTTTTCTAAGAAAGAAGAAAAGAAAGTCAAAAAGACAGTTTTTTTGTCTTTTTAAAGAAAATTATGAGTTGCGATTAAAATTTTATACTTATTCCTTTCACCAAGATGAATCATTAAGTCACAAAAAATTGACGCAAAATTAATAAATGTAAAAAAATTATTTGAATATAGAAAAAAAAAGTTACTCCCGACTTTTTAATCCAATTTTGCTCTTATTCTGCATACGCAATTACTACTTGAATAAAATAAACATACGCACATTTTTATATAAATCGGGCGAATTATTCTTTTTCGGCAAATGGAGTGAGCAGCATACGAAATTGGAAAAATAAGGATAAAAATTGGTTGCACTGTGGCAAAATTGATTTCAACATCTTTTACTAAATTTTGTTTTTGAGTTACTTTTGGGGAGGAGAGCCATGAGAGTGCCAAATGGCAATTACGATTAGTACTGCAATTACAAGAAAAATAATATAGACATTGAGATTTTAAATATTTCATTTAAAAAGAAGCCATATCTATTATATCTAATACAATATAGTACATACAACAATTACCTTTCGTGAGGAGAGCTCTCGACAAATGTTCCCGATTCTGTACACATTTTAATTTCATAAACCTTTTTTTGTCTAGCGACAGGAGGATATACAAGTATGAGAATTACATGAAACTATAAACAATCCTACAATCACTATAAGTCTAACGGCAAGCAGAGGTCTTCGGCAAATGTCCGGAATGGCTGTGGACACGAGCACCAGGTCGGAGCTTTGCTGGCGATTTCTAGGCGGTGGCGGACGATGATTATTTATCGGTTTCCCATCGTCTAGGGATCTGGTGGTGTAGTCGTTCACGGCCGGGATTGGTGGTCAGATCTTGTGCATGGGTAATGGTTTGTTTTGTCTTGTGTGAAAGTCGGCGGCATGTGGTGGTGCGGTGGTTGCTGGATTTGTTTTAGTTTTGGGACGGGGATTTGGTGTTTTTTGCCGGTGATGCGAGGTGTGGCAGTCTGACGTGGATGCCTCTACGGCCGGCGATTCTCCGAGCGTTTTTGGGATCGGTAACATACGATGGGTTCAAGATGTTTTGATTCTTCGCGGCGGCGGCTTGGCATCCGGATTCCAGATATGTGCTTTAGGGTTTCTGTGTATTTGGGCTTAATTATTGGGCTTTGGCCTTCTCTTTGGGCATTTAGGTCTTTTTGGGTGTTGAGCTATGTTCCTTTTGCGCTTTATTATTTTATTCGGGCATTAAGGCCTCTTAGGTTTTGGACTCTGTCCTTTGGGGTGTCTTTTTTATTGGTACCTTGCCATTCAAAGGCTTAGGTCTCTAATGTGCATTTGTTGTCCTTCTCCTTCCTCCTTTTGGTCTTTGTATTCACATTTAAATATTAATAAAAAAAAATCGCCATTCAAAAAAAATATATTAGTTGCATTAGGGGGAGTAACAATCCCAAATAATTCCACAATCGTTATGAGCTCAATCCAACTACTAGCTACATTAGCAAGAGAAACATTCACAAAAGATACCAAGACAAGAACACCCACATGTTGCATGTGAAGATTTGAGCTCCTGGTCTCATAGAGAAATACAAAAGTCATATCCAACTAATTGGTTTAATTTCATATACTGAGCGATAATGCCACGATTGAGTTTATTAAGACAAGAACACCCACATGTTGATGTTTTCTCCTTATTGTGATTCCTTTTTTCATGGGTTTTCTTTAATCTTTGTAACTCTATTTTCAAAGATTAATAAAATTTCTTTTGCCTTTCAAAAAAAAAAAAAAAAAAAAAAAAGGCCATAGTTTACCCATGACTGAAACTCTTATTTTTGATACCTACATTCTCTTATTGAAGCTCAAACTCATTACGATCTCTTAGGAGCATACCCCAACTATACAAAAATCAGCCAACCACTGGGGACAAAACAAAGAAAACCATACAATCAACCAATAGGACCAAAAATCTTCTCAGAAAGACTGAAACTGCAGTTTGGAAGCTGAAAATTTTATATTCATCTCAAAATCAATTGGCAATGAGTAGAAAGGTCTCAAAAGTAAATTAGTGATTACACATCCAAATCCCAAGTAATGTGGGACTATATTTTCCTTAACACTAAACACTGAAACTCGTTTTGTTTAATCTGTAGAGGTCTACCACATAAAGAGCAACTAATTTTGAAAAATAAACACAAAATATGGAGATAAAATGGACAAGAGACATAACCTAAATTTGGTTTTGATTGTTTTTCTTGGAGAAGAGAGAGATGGAAATAGATTGGACGCAACCACTGCGGGACATTATTTGAAGTATAAGATAAGGAAGACGATCGGGCATTCGAGTTGGAAGAGGGGCATCCGAATATGACTACAACAAAAGCTGTACAGACAGCTGTACAGATCAATTCTAGACTTGTCTTGGATCCCACAAAGAAGATTGGACCTGCTCATTTTGTTTTTCGTCCTAGTAAAAATCAACTCAATCCGATATCAGTAAGGGCGTTTACGTAACATGCAATTTTGCTTTAGAATTTGGCCTGAATTCTGAAGCAAAGTTGGATGTTTTGTAAATACTATTACAGATATCAGATTAAGCTGATTTTCCACACGAACTCTGGAAAAATATTTTAAACAAAATGAGCAGCTCTGATCAATTTTGTAGGACTCAAGACGGGTCTAAAGTTAATATGTACCCGCTATCTATACAGACTTTGTTGTACCCATAGAAAAAAAAAATGACAAACCCAAACAAAGCTATACATAAAGCTATACCAATTTCTCAGTACAAAAAATATCGGGTGTCAAAAGTCATCCCTCCCTTATACTCCCATGTACATGGGCAAAATACAATTCCTGTTAACACCTCCCACTCCCCAAATCCTCTAAAGATAGAAGGGTTAAATACTGAGACACCCCTCGAACTATTCCCGTTTGTCTCGCTCACCCCTAATAGAATTTTGCCTACGGCCAGAGCCCTTGAGCAAAGTTTCCATTTAGAGGGGGTAACGCCATTGGACGGAACGAATGAAAAGACCAAAATACCCCATGTTTTCCTTCCCCTCCCTGGCACACTCACACAGAGAGAAGAAGAAGAAGAACTGACGACGACGAACTCGACCCTGCTGATCGACAACAAACTCAACCGCAACAATCACACTATGAAAATCACAAACCCAACCACTATGAAATCACAAAATCACAAATACTACGAAAATATCTCAATACATAATCACAAATCACGATTACACTGGGTAAGACGATGTTGGAGACGACAGAGGACGACAGAATCGAAGACTGGAGGACAAAGGAATTGAATCAAAGTCATAGGCCGCCGGAGAGAGCAGAGCGTCGTCGGACATTACATCAGGCGGAGGACAACCTCTTTCTCCTCTCATCACCATTTCCGTCACCGCCAAACTCATGAAATCAACCAAAATATTCATTGTCATCGCCATCTGTCCTCTGTCGAGGATCTAGAATATCAAATCTCCTTCAAGGTGAAACCTGGTCAGGTGGGCTCCTCTCCTGTTGGGTATAGCAGACCTCAGATGACCATGGTCTCTTCCAGATCCCTCAAATCATTACCAGGTCGAGAGATCTCCTGTGAATTAATTTTGGAAGCCCATTAAATCCATTAGGGGATCATCTTCCAGGAGAAGACCATGGGCCCGGGGAATGCGTCCTGTAGCGAATTGGAGATTTCGAACGAACTCGAGGAAGCCCCCCTCTTCGTTGTGATCTTGTTTTTTGGGAAGGTATTTGGGGTTTGTTGAGAGAGAGAGAAAGAGAGACATCTTGTTTTTTGGGAAGGTATTTGGGGTGTGTTGAGAGAGAGAGAGAGAGAAATGGGAGTTATGAGAGACGGTGTCAGTGGCGTTTGGTGGTGGTGCGTGGCGGAGGTGGGTGTCATTTGGTGAGGCGCAGAAAAGGTTGGAGGTGGGTGTCGTTGATGATGGGAATTGAGAGATGTAGTAATTTTGTTTTTTTTTTTTTGGCCAAAGTGGGGAAAATATTAGGGGCAATATTGGAACATTATACAACTTTTGACAGAATTTAGGTGAAAAAAGTAACGGTTCTAGACGGAACCCTAACGGAAGGGGTGTACGAGACAATAAAACTTTAATGAGAGGGTCTCTCCGTAGGCAAAATTCTATTAGGGAGTGAGCGAGACAAACGAGAATAGTTCGAGGGGTGTCTTGGTATTTAACCCAAGATAGAATAGTTTAAATTTAATGAATGGCAAAAAAAAAAAAAAGGGTCACCCCTCCCATGATTTGTGGTAACTAAGGTGAAATGGAAATGCGAATATGCTTTAAAAAACTCACAAATCCGATATGTGGTATAGCAACTGATGTACAGATAGCACGGGTTTTTGGCCCGTCTCAAGTTCAAAAAAGATAATCGGAGCTGCTCATTTTATTAAAAATATTTTGTATAGAGTCTCCGTAAAAATCAGCTCTATCCATTATCGTTAAGAGCGTTTACGAAATGTTCATATTTGTTAGCCTAAATTTTGAAGTAAAATTGAACATTTTGTAAATGCTCTTATCGCTATCGAATGGAACTGATTTTTTATAAGGACCCTAAACAAAATATTCTGAACAAAATGAGCAACTCCAATTATCTTTTTTGAACTCGAGACGGGCCCAAAAATATATTGTGTGTATTGTCTGTACAGAGTTGTTGTACGAATAGTAGTTCTCATACCAATTTCTCGGTACAAAGGATGTCGGGTGTCAAAAGTCACCCCTGAGTTGTGGTAGCTAAGGTGAAATGGAAATGCGAATATGCTTAAAAGGAAAGTTAATTATTTAATTTGCATCATACCATAAATGGTCGATTTCTTTTTTTTTTTGGTAAATAATGTCTTTAATTATTAAGTCTGTCAAAGATTTACATCCTCTCTTTCTTCAATTACACACATTCTGTTTCTTTGTTTTTTTTTATCGGCGTATATTTGTTCGTCATAGTATATTATTTTATTTATAATGTATCCATCCACGTACATACCATAAATATGAGCAAATAATATCCGCTGATCTAGATGACCATACATATTTATTGACAATTGACAAAATAAGATGGAATAACTTTCCGAGAAAAGAGTAGTGATCGCGTCGATCTACCATAAATATGAGCTATAATCTCTGTTGATCTGGATGACCATACATATTTATTGACAATTGAAAAAATAAGATAGAATAACTTTCCGAGAAAAGTGATGTGATCGCGTTGATCTACCATTAATATGAGCTATAATATCCGCTGATCTATATCGATGACCATACATATTTATTGACAATTAACAAAATAAGATTGAGAAACTTTCCAGGAAAAAAATTGTGATCGCGTCGATCTAGATATGGTTGTTTGTTTTGACTGGTTTTATATTGTATTAATTTTTTCATTTTTTTATAAATGAACCTATCGAATTTAGTACTCCAGTACTTAGTATAGACCACATGGTGTCAAAACACACACAATTTTTCCCAAAGTGTTAAAAGAACCCCGGACACACACATTCTCACTCTCTCTAAATAATCTAAGATACTCTAATTTGAGCTTATATTCGCTCGATAAAAACTTGTTCGAGATCAGGTAGTGACATAAACAAATCATGAATATTCAAAACCCTCAAGCTTTCAAACAAAATTTCACCAACATATTTGAGATTAGCTTGTAATTACCCACGAAAGTTAGTTTGAGATCGAGGTGCGTCATTAACGACTCAAACTTGAAGCTGTTAGAAAAACGAGGAGTCAAACTTGAAATTATCTTATTAAGATTCCTAATTGTGTTGCTCATTCAACGATCGCTTGGTCACATATATCGAAAAGATCACGTTTAATACTTTCAACAATGAGGTTATTATTTGAAATTTCCAAAACATGAAGTGCGCCTTGTCGAATACAATTGTAGAAGCTCATGTAGTAAGTTATATGTTTTTTTTGTGTGTGTTTGTGTGAAAAATGAGAAATTCAATTGAGCTTTTACTTTGTACGTAATTTAGAGAAAATAATTGATTTATTTTTTTTCATTAGTATCGATAATGATTTTTCCTATTATAATTGGTGTATATTAAGTGAATGAACAATCCCGTGCTTACAAGTTTTTGGAGTCACCACTTTTTCTTGTTATAAATTTTTTTTTTATCAACAATAGAATTTTATTAACTCGACAAATGGTACATCGAGAAAACCAAGCTCTAGATACAAGGAAAACTTGAATCATAGAGAATGCCATAAGAAAAGAAAAAATACATCCAATGATAGATTGAAAAAAACCATTAGGATAATCAGTGGATGCATCCGAAAGCCATACTTAAAGCCAAACCATATCCAAATACATCAGCAAATGTCTTTAAGGAGCACAAATGGGTTCTCATCCGAAAGGAATACAGCAGCAAAATCCAATTGGCATCAGCAGCACTAGCACCATTCTAGGTAGGAAGAAATAGGAAGAATCTGCCCCAACCAATAACAAGCAGAATTTAGAACTTCATGAGGATTCAGCAACACCAATCAGCAGCCCCTCAACATCATGTGAAACTCATCAGAAAGAAATTCAAAATATACCAGCAAATGAAACACCAGCATCAAAAAAGATAGAGTACCCTCTTAGCCCTCCTAAAACGCTTCTTAGCCCTCCAAACCTTTGGAGATGAAAAGCGGGTGAGACAACATCTGAACAAGCTCTCAAAATGAACTCTAGCACTTCATTCAAAACAAACAGCAGATTCGCAGAGAACCAGTAATGATCACCTAAACAGGGGAGATTATTGGCAAGAGAACTAGCAACACCAATATAGAGCAAGACCAAACCCCAAATTGAACAGATTCTTGTTATAATTGCTAATTTGCTAGTGATAGTAAATGACTAAATGTATACACTGTTTGATTACTTGTATTAGCTTCTGTTTCTTATAACACTTAGCATAAAAGTTTCTGGGTTATTTAACTCCTACAACATTATCGTTCAGTTGACGTAGAATAAAACTAGGAGGTTCCTCAAGTTGAACATAATTAAAAGCAAATTGAATTTCACACTCCTTTCGTTCAAGTGCACCCCCTTTTTTTTTTTTCTTCATTCATCTAAAATTATAAAATTACCCTTCATACATTTTTTCCTTCACGCGTGAAAAGGATAATAATGTAATTTCACATCACTACAAAACAAAATAAAAAGAGTGCATTTGAATAAAAAAAAAGGGGTATGAAATCAATTCCAATTAAAAATACATAATCAAAAAGCATTTTTTTTGGCGCCAAATTAAGGAAATGGCCCCGGCTGCGACCCATAGACACCAACACGCCAAAGGATTGATGACAGACCAAGGGATACACGTTGGGGAATATACTTAGAATAACAGTTGGACCGAATCCAGGACCAGATGTTTAGGAATGGCAATATCGACCGAACTGATGGGAACTCGTACAGTAATCGATGTTTTTTTCCGAACCATAACCAAATTTCCCTAGTAGATATGGATATGGTTGAAGTCTAAGATAATCGAACAGGGTTTGTTTTCGCATATAATTTAAGACCCGAGGATTGTCAAGTTGGTTGGTGTTTTGTTTCCACATAATTAGCCAGAGTTTGATTCTTGGAGTCAAGCTGTAAGAAAATAATTTCTTATGAATACCCCAATTCCAGCGTGGATGGTCTGTCATTGACCGGACCGGGATTGAGATTTAATTAAGGTGCACGTAGGCTGCCCGAACAACCCTCACATCAAACCAAGGGTCCGTTTGATATGCAAGATAGTGGTAGAAAATGCAAGGAAAAAAAAAAAAAAAAACCTTAGCAAGAATATCCTATAAAGTGATAAAATGTAAACTTTTCCGTACAACTTTTTTCTTACAAAATGTGTAGGAAAAATATTTTCTTTTCTCGAGAAAATCAATAATAATTACTCTAATTTCCCTCTTTACCCTCTTCCCTCCACTTTTTTTCATCTAATTTGGGCAACTTTCCTCCTTTTCAAATAATGATATTTTATTCTCTATTATTTTCTTGCAATTAAAACTTTCATTCTAATCAAACAAATGTTAGAAAAAAAAATTTACATTTTTTCTTTATTTCCTTTCACTTCACTTTCTATCATTTGCACTTTCCATTATATTTTTCTCGTTAATCAAACAGACCCAAAAGAAAAACAAGTTCATAATATATTCATACTAACATGCATGGATTTGGTTGCCTTTTGTTTCATCCAATGCCAACCCCAACCTTTGGGTGACAGTTGGATTGAGCCATGCCATAGTTATCCCCCATTTGGAATCCTTAAAAGGACTCTCTCTGATTATAAAGATAAATAATGATTATATTCAATGATTTATTTGACTCTGTAGTAAAACATCATCCTGCAAATAACCAGTACATGCATTCACTAATAGAAAATGGAATTCACTCATAACAAGAAGCATTTGTTTCATTTCTTTTCTATTGAGCTTCAATGAATGATCATCAACATATAGTTCACATTTTTATATCCTCATTTCAGATTGCAGGCTAAAATAATTGACTCCTTCCATTCAAATCCTAAAAGATGTAATCCTCCTAACTTTAAAAAAATTTCCTTTCATATCGATCCCATGTGAGATTTCATATATCATCCATATCTCTGAAGATTTGCGTCCTCTCCATTTCATTAGTAGAATAGAAATTAATCTCCATTTTACATAGTAAATGATTGACACATTCACGAGCGGAACTTCTAAGGGGGGCGGGGTGGCATGGCCGGCGAGCCCCGTCCTAACCTCCCACCAAAAAATCACAGTTTTTCTTTACATTCTCCCACCAATTTCAATGGCTATTGTTTGACAAATAATGAACCTATGACAACATTATGTATTTTTTTCGAATATTATGTATGATTAATATGAGAACGCGTATACTTTCTTGAGATTAAATATTCTCTCCGTCCAAAAAAAAAAAGTGTCCAAATCCACAAATAATAACTTAAAAATGCATTTTGGTTATAAAAAAAAAAAATTTCAAACGTCCTTTTATAAAATGCTAGATCTCAACGAGTTTCCTTAAGATTTGAAAAAAAGTTTGAAGTTAAAATAAAACAATTTTTTTTTCGTAGGATTTGGATTTGTGAATCAAACATTATTCTTGTGACAGTCATACTGATCTTTTCTGTGTCACTTTCAAGTTTGAATCCTTACTCCGCCACTGGACACCTCATCTACCTTAGAATACGTATACCATCTTCAAAAGCTTTTTTTTTTTAATTTAATGAAACGTGTTGTTTTGATTAACTAATTAAATTATTTTTTCAGACTTGAAAAAGGTGATCTTTGATGAGTAACTACAGATTTTTGTTTTAACTTGTCAATTACTTGAACTTCTTTTGTTTTCAATCTATATAACGAACTTTATTGATATATCAATTCAAAATAGTAACATCCAACGATGCTTCCGTGTGCACCTCGGGAAATTTCCTTGCAAGATTGTAGGGTGAGGAAGAGATACGGAATATCTGCCTACAGCGTTAGTCACCCTGTTAGAACTACGACCAACAAATGAAAAACAACCGGAATTAAAATTATTGCTCAAAATTACAGACTTACAAATTTAACAATTGATTCAAGGGAGTGCTACAATACACACCCCTTATTTTAGTACGTATCATATGCATCTCCATTGAAACACACCAAAATGTTATGATTTCCAAAATATTATAAATCTATTGCTAAAAAGTTACGAATCATATTGATGAAAAGTTACGAATTTTTAGTATAAAAATTACGATACGAAATAAAATGTTATGAATGACCGGTCCTACAAATAATTTTTCATGAGGTGGCACAATATGAACCATACAATAGGTGCATATAGTACACACCTTAATGGGGTGTATATTGATGATTCAAACGTCATCAATATAACATGAGATCAGCTTAATAGACACCAACAGGCCAAGGGAATAGACTTGGAATAACAGTTGGACTGAATCCAAGACCCAATGTTCCAAATTTAAGCAATGAAAAGTGCATACCCTACCCAGACCCATCCAAAACTCTCTAGCCGCAATTTAAGCCCCAAGGATAACTAGTCCGGTTGGTTGGTGTTTTGTTTCCCTCACAACTGATTAGGGTTCGATTTTTGGGGTCAAGCCACAAGTACATTATTTCATGTGAGTCTCCTAATTCCAGCGTGGAAACGAGATTGCCAACAATTTAAGTAAGAAGGTGACCCCTGAGCTCCATCCCTAAAATCATTACTTGAAAGTGGGTGAATGAATTTTCACATCATGGGGGTGATCCTTGGTATTAACCAGCAGCGCAATATTAAACATCCAATGTACTGATTCGATGCACCCCCAAAAGGAGGCCTTTTAGTTGCTTTGAGAGACCCCTCCAAATTCCCCAATTTCATTCACCGAATTTTGAAAAATTCCAATAGGAAGAATTACAAATTTGATCGATGAGAAATAGGAGGACAAAAGAAAATAAGAACTTGTTTGAATGCATATATAGGAAATCGGGTAAGAAATTAAATAAAAGGTACTCATTGATTTGGATAAATTAACGTAGCGCGCGGCTTCTCTTTATAAATTAATGTAGACACGGGCTTATCTCTATTTTGGTTTTGTTGTTATTGTTGTAGTATTTTGTATCGTTGTTTCGTTGTACTTTATTTTCGTATTAATATAACTGGGTTCATCTTTTCGTTAAAAAAAAGTTGAAAATACGAATTGATACCCTCCCTTTTTATATTAACTAAGATTAGATGTCCTCCTATTCTTCTTAATAATATATATAAATGTTTACCATGTCCTCTCTTTTTTCAACGAACGTCATGTTCGTATACTATTAATCTTTGTATGTTCCATTCCATTCATTAATAAAATCTATTCTTTTGCTGAGAAAAAAAATAATAATAATGGCATGCTCATTCTATCGGATACCCAAGACATTTTCTTCCCTAAACCCTGTATAAATACCCAATATACATGTGTCTTATTTCTCACTCCACTCATCATGGCTTCATCACCACCATCTCTATCCTCCCTCCTCTTTCTTACCCTAGCTTTGATTCTCATATCCATTTCACCCGCATTTTCCACGCCACGTCGAGCTCTTGATAATCATCAGGATCAACTGATGAAAACTGGTTTCAAAGTTACTCTAAACCACATTGATTCGGGTGAAAGCTTCACTAAATCTGAGCGTTTATACCGAGCAGTGAAGCGTTCTAGTGCCAGGCTCCAAAAGTTCAATGAAATGGTTTCGACAGCTAACCAACCAGAACTGGCGACCACAGTTTATGCGGGACCGGGCGCTTACTTCATGAACTTCTCGATAGGGACCCCGCCGAATTCTTACTCGGCTTTAATGGATACCGGCAGCGACCTCATATGGACTCAATGCCAGCCTTGTCTCGAGTGTGTTCCTCAGTCCGATCCGTTGTTCGATCCAAAGAAATCCTCCTCTTTTTCAAATGTGTCATGCACCAGCAAATATTGCCAAGACCTGCAGCCATATTCAAATTGCAACCCGTTCTACGGGTGCGTGTATATCTACGAATACGGAAGTGGGATAACTTCAGGTTTTTTAGGCACCGAGACCTTTACTTTCGAGAAGGTCAAGGTGCCGAAAGTAACGTTCGGTTGTGGTCTATTTAATTTGGGATTCGACAACGGGACCGAGGGCCTGATAGGCCTCGGACGCGGACCCTTGTCGCTCATCTCCCAGTTGCGCGAGCCCCAGTTTTCGTATTGTTTAACTTCTTATGGTGATGCTAAACCTAGTACCCTTCTGATAGGCTCCCAACGAGCTGCTGCTGGGCCGAACAAAACCACCCCTTTGCTTCAAAACCCATTCATTCCCACTTTTTACTATCTCTCTCTCGAAGGAATCACAATTGGTAGCACTAGATTGCCCGTAAACAAAACAACTTTTCAAATCAATCCTGATGGGTCTGGAGGCGTAATCTTAGACTCGGGCACAACAATTACGTATCTGGACTTCGACGCTTATCTTCTTGTCAGAGAACAGTTTATCAAACAAGTAAAGCTTCCGGTAGTCGACGTATCCAATGTCACCGGGCTTGATCTCTGCTTCAAATTGCCACCCAATCCCGCTAGCGTGGTGTTACCCAAACTGATATTCCATTTCACAGGCGCGGATGTAGATTTGCCGACGGAGAACTATTTTCTCGGGAATTCGAGCATTTTCATACCCGGATTGGGGGTCACGTGTTTGGCCATCGAACCGTCGCTCGGTTTCTCCATATACGGGAATGTGCAGCAGCAGAACTACATGGTGTTGTATGACCTATCCAAAAACACCGTATCTTTTACGCCGACGCAGTGTGACAAGTGTTGAGCTCTTCTGTCAGTTGATCTCGTTATCATGATACATCGATCCCTAGTTTACTAGTACTTGTTTACAGCACTATGTACCCAGTTGAATTCCCTCAATAAGTTTGTAACACTAGTCTTGTATTCGTATCCTTTTGTATACTTTGCAATTCGTAACATTGAACATAAATTTCATAACATTTGTAATGTTATGATTTTTTTTCTTCAAGTTATGAATTTTTAAGCAAATGTCAAGAATTTTATATAAAATGTGTCGTCCTGATCATCCTCACTTCGGATTGCAGGCTGCTCCTATATACTCACTCGATCCCACTTTGCTGTGCATGTTTCTTTTTTTAGACGTCTTAAAAAATTGTCTATATCTCTTAATTTATACAGTAATATTTTATATATTTAATAAGGATCTTGTTTGATAGATCTCAATAATTCTTTTAAACAAAGTTTTTTGAAATCATAAAAAGTATTATAGATTATGAGATATAGACAATTTTTTGTGAGGTGCCAAAAACAAAACAGGGACAACAAAGTGAGACGGAGGGTACTAAAAAATTCCATCCATATAATTAATCCTATTCAATTCTACAAGATAAAATACTAATAGAAACAATCGCGGCAGTATCTGTTGACAAACTCAACCGTCCAAAACAGTTTTAAACAGCCCATATTTCTCCATTGTTCCTCTCACCCGTTCGAATCGCCGACAGCATACCAGGCGTGTGGTACCCGCCCAGCACCCAAAGATTTCTCCTTCAACCAGGTCACAAACTCGACACAACAATACTACATACACACACAGCACTCAATCATAATATCAACCACAACACTCACATAGGTGTGGGACCCGCCGATTAGACCCATCTCCCACGGATAGGTCCCACACTTATATGAAAGTGTTGTGTTTGGCGTTTTATACATATCTTTACTGCCAACTCTAATACTCCATCAAGCTTGTCCCGCCATTAATTCCATTTTCCTAGGAACAAAGGATGAGCACATTATCTCAAGAGAGCAGATACTTTCAGTAATTCTAAACTGACCCAGGACTTTAAAACGCTAGTTTATATTGGCAAAAGTGATTACGCATTTCAATCCCAAGTAATGGGAGACTATATTTTCCTTGACACTAAACACGGGAACTCATTTTGTTTAATCTGTAGAGGTCTACCACATAAAGATGACTAATTTTGAAAAATAAATTCAAAATATGGAGATAAAATGGAAAAGAGACATATTCTAAAGGTGAGTGATTTTGTCACTCTCTTTTTTGGTTAATGTCACTCCTTTTTGTGTCTTTATTAGATGAATTATTTTTTGAGAGAAGATAAATGAGATTAACAAAAATGAGAGTAAGAAAATCAATTCACATCCTAAATTTGGTTTTGATGTGTCTTTATTTTTTGTTAATGTCACTCCTTTTTGTATCACTCCTCTTTATGTCTTTATTATTCAAAAAGAATTATTTTAAACTATTCATTATCTTTTTTTTCATTTTTTTTGTGGTGTGGGGGGGGGGGGGGGGGGGGGGGGCCGTCCCCTCCCGATCCTTTTTCCACAACCTTTCCTCTTCAAGCTTCCATGGTCTTCTCCACTGCCTTCTTTCTGCTCCGTCTCAGCCATGGCTCTCTCTGGGCCCGTTCCGCCGTCGCCTGGTTGTTGATCTCGATATTCTCCTCTCTCTTTGGTCCCACCGTATCATTTCACTTTCCTCACTCTCCGTCGCGGGCTTTTCACAGGAGGTGCGGTGGTGGTTGGTTCGGGCATGGGAGCTACGGGGACCAATCGGATGGGGCTGTTTCGAGCGGTGGGATGTGCGGCGGTGGTTTTTTGCTCGGAGCTCCTCCTAGTCTCATTCTTGGATGGTTTCAGGATTGCCTAGCGGTGTTGCGAGTTTTTTGGTGGCTGGTGGCGGAGTTTCTCCCGGCGGGTTGGTCTTCTGGTCAAACTCGGTATGCTTAACGGCGAAGGGAGCTGAAGATTTTTGGGGAGGCGGTGGCGTGGCTTGGGGCGGCAGGTATTGGGGTTTAGGGTTAGGCTTGTCCCATTTGGTATTTAGGCTTTGGCCTTTTAAATGTGCCGTTCTCTTCGTTCCTATTGATCTTTGTAACAATTTCAAAAATTAATGAAATTTTTTTTCTGTTCAAAAAAAGGACATTATTTGAAGTAAGATAACAAAGAGGATCGGGCATTCAAGTTGTAAGAGGGTCGTTATTTGAACATTGTTATCTTGAAATGAATGAATCTAAAACACTAGATAAAATTCAATGTTTTTTGTGCACTCAATAATTTCAAGATAATAATGTTCGGGTGAGATACTTAACGATATCCGATCGAGCTGATTTTTGATACATTTGTTCTACTCGACGAGTTCTACGAACGGAACGATTCCGATCACCTAAGCAAGACCGGAGTGGCGGCGATTTGTCGTGCACAGCACGTCGCACAGCACAGGGCTGCATAGCACCGCCCTCCTGTTCAGTTTTCACACGAACTCTAGAAAAATATTTTAAACAAAATAAGCAGCTTTGATCAATTTTGTAGGACTCGAGACGGGTTTAAAGTTGATATGTACCCGCTATCTATACAGCCTTTGTTGTACCCATAGAAAAAAAAAATGACAAACCTAGACAAAGCTATACATAAAGCTATACCAATTTCTCAGTACAAAAAATATCGGGTGTCAAAAGTCATCCCTCCTTTATACTCCTATGTACATGGGCAGAATACAATTTCTATTAACGCCTCCCACTCCCCAAATCCTCTAAGATAGAATAGTTTAAATTTAATGAATGGCAAAAAAAAAAAAAAAGGGTCACCCCTCCCATGATTTGTGGTAACTAAGGTGAAATGGAAATGCGAATATGCTTTAAAAAACTCACAAATCCGATATGTGGTATAGCAATTGATGTACAGATAGCACGGGTTTTTGGCCCGTCTCAGGTTCTAAAAAGATAATCGGAGCTGTTCATTTTATTAAAAATATTTTGTTTTGAGTCCCCGTAAAAATCAGCTCTATCCATTATCGTTAAGAGCGTTCACGAAATGTTCATATTTGTTAGCCTAAATTTTGAAGTAAAATTGAACATTTTGTAAATGCTCTTATCGCTATCGAATGGAACTGATTTTTTATAAGAACCCTAAACAAAATATTCTAAACAAAATGAGCGACTTCAATTATCTTTTTTGAACTCGAGACGGGCCCAAAAATATATTGTGCGTATTGCCTGTACAGAGTTGCTATACGAATAGTAGTTCTCATACCAATTTCTCGGTACAAAGGATATCGGGTGTCAAAAGTCATCCCTGAGTTGTGGTGGCTAAGGTGAAATGGAAATGCGAATATGCTTAAAAGGAAAGTTAATTATTTAATTTGCACTGTATCATCATACCATAAAGGGCCGATTTCTTTTTTTTGTAAATAATGTCTTTAACTATTAAGTCTGTC
The DNA here is from genome assembly GCA_019656835.1 of Rhododendron ovatum. Lineage (NCBI taxonomy): Eukaryota > Viridiplantae > Streptophyta > Magnoliopsida > Ericales > Ericaceae > Rhododendron > Rhododendron ovatum. The sequence goes on along the minus strand of CM033798.1, from coordinate 41,763,145 downwards.
AAAGATTTACATCCTCTCTTTCTTCAATTACACACATTCTGTTTCTTTGTTCTTTTTTTATCGGCGTTTATTTGTTCGTCAAAGTATATTATTTTATTTATAATGTATCCATCCACATACCATAAGTATGAGCAAATAATATCCGCTGATCTAGATGACCATACATATTTATTGATAATTGACAAAATAAGATAGAGTAACTTTCCGAGAAAAGAGCTGTGATCGCGTCGATCTACCATAAATATGAGCTATAATCTCAGCTGATCTGGATGACCATACATATTTATTGACAATTGAAAAAATAAGATAGAGTAACTTTCCGAGAAAAATATTGTGATCGCGTTGATCTACCATAAATATGAGCTATAATATCCGGCCGCTGATCTCGGTCGATGACCATAAATATTTATTGACAATTAACAAAATAAGATTGAGAAACTTTCCAAGAAAAAACCTGTGATCGCATCGATCTAGATAGGGTTGTTTGTTTTGACTGGTTTTATATTGTATTAATTTTTTCATTTTTTTATAAATGAACCTATCAAATTTAGTACTCCAGTATTTAGTATAGACCACATGGTGTCAACACACACAAATTTTTTCCCTAAGTGTTAAAAGAACCCCGGACACACACATTCTCACTCTCTCTAAATAATCTAAGATACTCTAATTTGAACTTATATTTGCTCGATAAAAACTTGTTCAAAATCAGGTAGTGACATAAACAAATCATGAATATTCAAAACCCTCAAGCTTGCAAACAAAATTTCACCAACATACTTGAGATTAGCTTGTAATTACCCACGAAAGTTAGTTTGAGATCGAGGTGCGTCATTAACGACTCAAACTTGAAGCTGTTAAAAAAACGAGGAGTCAAACTTGAAATTATCTTATTAAGATTCCGAATTGTGTTGCTCATTCAACGATCGCTTGGTCACATATATCGAAAAGATTACGTTTAATACTTTCAACAATGAGTTTATTATTTGAAATTTTCAAAACATGAAGTGAGCCTTGTCGAATACAATTGTAGAAGCTAATGTAGTTAGTTATATGTTTTGTGTGTGTGTGTGTGTGAAAAATGAGAAATTCAATTGAGCTTTTACTTTGTACGTAATTTAGAGAAAATAATTGATTTATTTTTTTTCATTAGTATCGATAATGATTTTTCCTATTATAATTGGTGTATATTAAGTGAATGAACAATCCCGTGCTTATAAGTTTTTGGAGTCACCATTGTTTCTTGTTATAATTTTTTTTTTATTGGCAATAGAATTTTATTAACTCGACAAATGGTGCATCGAAAAGACCAAGCTCTAGATACAAGGAAAACTTGAATCATAGAGAATGCCATAAGAAAAGAAAAAATACATCCAATGATAGATTGAAAAAAACCATTAGGATAATCAGTGGATGCATCCGAAAGCCATACTTAAAGCCAAACCATATCCAAATACATCAGCAAATGTCTTTAAGGAGCACAAATGGGTTCTCATCAGAAAGGAATACAGCAGCAAAATCCAATTGGCATCAGCAGCACTAGCACCATTCTAGGTAGGAAGAAATAGGAAGAATCTGCCCCAACCAATAACAAGCAGAATTTAGAACTTCATGAGGATTCAGCAACACCAATCAGCAGCCCCTCAACATCATGTGAAACTCATCCGAAACAAATTCTAAATATACCAGCAAATGAAACAACAGCATCAAAAAAGATAGAGTACCCTCTTAGCCCTCCTAAAACGCTTCTTAGCCCTCCAAACCTTAGGAGATGAACAGCGGGTGAGACGACATCTGAACAAGCTCTCAAAATGAACTCTAGCACTTCATTCAAAAACAAACAGTAGATTCACAGAGAACCAATAATGATCACCAAAACAGGGGAGATTATTGGCAAGAGAACTAGCAACACCCATATAGAACAAGACCAAACCCCAAATTGAACAGATTCTTGTTATAATTGCTAATTTGCTAGTGATAGTAAATGACTAAATGTATACTCTGTTTGATTACTTGTATTAGCTTCTGTTTCTTATAACACTTAGCATAAAAGTTTCTGGGTTATTTAACTCCTACAACATTATCGTTCAGTTGACGTAGAATATATCGTTCAGTTGATGTAGAATAAAACTAGGAGGTTCCTCAAGTTTAACATAATTAAAAGCAAATTGATTTTCACACTCTTTTTGTTCAAGTGCACCTGTTTTTTTTTTCTTCATTCACATAAAATTACAAAATTACCTTTCATACGTTTTTTCCTTCACACATGAAAAGGGTAATCATGTAATTTCACATCACTATAAAACAAAATAAAAGGAGTGCATTTGAATTATAAAAAAAAAGGTATGAAAATCAATTCCAATTAAAAATACATAATCAAAAAGCATTTTTTTTGGCGCCAAAGGAAATGGCACCGGCTGTGACCCATAGACTGCACGCCAAAGGATTGATGACAGACCAAGGGATACACGTTGGGGAATATACTTAGAATAACAGTTGGACCGAATCCAGGACCAGATGTTTAGGAATGGCAATATCAACCGAACTGATGGATACTCGTACAGTAACCGACGTCTTTTTCCGAACCATAATCAAATTTCCCCTGTAGATATGGCTGTGGTCGAAGTCTTAGATAATCGAACAGGGTTTGTTTTCGCATATAATTTAAGACCCGAGGATTGTCAGGTTGGTTGGTGTTTTGTTTCCACATAATTAGCCAGAGTTTGATTCTTGGAGTCAAGCTGCAAGAAAATAATTTCTTATGAATACCCCAATCCCAGAGTGTATGGTCTATCATTGACCGGGCCGGGATGGAGATTTAATTAAGGCGCACGTAAGCTACCCGAACAACCCTCACATCAAACCAAGGGTCCGTTTGATATGCGAGATAGTGGTAGAAAATGGAAGGAAAAAAAAAAACTTAGCAAGAATATCCTAGAAAGTGGTAAAAAGTGAACTTTTCCGTATAACTTTTTCTTACAAAATGTGCAGGAAAAATATTTTATTTTCTCTAGAAAATCAATAATAATTACTCTAATTTCCCTCTTTACCCTCTTCCCTCCACTTTTTCTCATCTAATTTGGACAACTTTCCTCCTTTCCAAACAATGATATTTTATTCTCTATTATTTTCTTGCAATTAAAACTTTCATTCTAATCAAACAAATGTTAGAAAAAAAATTTACATTTTTTCTTTATTTCCTTTCACTTCACTTTCTATCATTTGCACTTTCCATTATATTTTTCTCGTTAATCAAACGGACCCAAAAGAAAAACAAGTTCATAATATATTCATACTAACGTTTATGGATTTGGTTGCCTTTTGTTTCATCCAATGCCAACCCCAACCCTTGGGTGACAGTTGGATTGAGCCATCCCATAGTTATCCCCCATTTGGAATCCTTAAAAGGACTCTCTCTGATTATAAAGATAAATAATGATTATATTCAATGATTTATTTGACTCTGTAGTAAAACATCATCCAGCAAATAACCAGTACATGCATTCACTAATAGAAAATGAAATTCACTCATAACAACAATTTCACGGGCGGAACTTCTAAGGGGGGCGGGGTGGCATGGCCGGCCAACCCCGTCCTAACCTCCCACCAAAAAATCACAGTTTTTCTTTACATTCTCCCACCAATTTCAATGGCCATTGTTTGACGGATAATGAGCCTATGACAACATTATGTATTTTTTTCAGATATTATGTATGATTAATATGAGGACGCGTATACTTTTTTGAGATTAAATATTCTCTCTGTCCCAAAAAAACAAAAACAAAAAGTGTCCAAATCCACGAATAATAACTTAAAAATGCATTTTGGTTATTAAAAAAAAAATTCAAACATCCTTTCATAAAATGCTAGATCTCAACGAGTTTCCTTAAGATTTGAAAAAAAGTTTGAAGTTATTAAAATAAAACAATTTTTCTTTTTTGTAGGATTTGGATTTCTGAATCAAACATTATTCTTGTGACAGTCATACTGATCTTTTATGTGTCACTTTCAAATTTGAATCCTGACTTCGCCACTGGACACCTCATCTACCTTAGAATACGTATACCATCTTCAAAAGCTTTTTTTTTTAATTTAATGAAACGTTTTGTTTTGATTAACTAATTAAATTATTTTTTCAGACTTTAAAAAGGTGATCTTTGATGAGTACCTATAGATTTGTGTTTTAACTTGTCAATCACTTGAACTTCTTTTGTTTTCAATCTATATAACGAACTTTATTGATATATCAATTCAAAATAGTAACATCCAACGATGCTTCCGTGTGCACCTCGGGAAATTTCCTTGCAAGATTGTAGGGTGAGGAAGAGATACGGAATATCTGCCTACAGCATTAGTCACCCTGTTACAACTACGACCAACAAATGAAAAACAACCGGAATTAAAATTATTGCTCAAAATTACGACTTACAAATTTAACAATTGATTCAAGGGAGTGCTACAATACACACCCCTTATTTTAGTGTGTATCATATGCATCTCCATTGAAACACACCAAAATGTTATGATTTCCAAAATGTTATGAATCTATTGCTAAAAAGTTACGAATCATATTGATGAAAAGTTACGAATTTTTAGTATAAAAGTTACGATACGAAATAAAATGTTATGAATGACCGGTCTTACAAATAATTTTTCATGAGGTGGCACAATATGAACCATACAATAGGTGCATATAGTACACACCTTAATGGGGTGTATATTGATGATTCAAACGTCATCAATATAACATGAGATCAGCTTAATAGACACCAACAGGCCAAGGGAGTAGAAGTGTTCCAAATTTAAGCAATGAAAAGTGCATACCCTACCCAGACCCATCCAAAACTCTCTAGCCGCAATTTAAGCCCCAAGGATAACTAGTCCAGTTGGTTGGTGTTTTGTTTCCCTCACAACTGATTAGGGTTCGATTTTTGGGGTCAAGCCACAAGTATATTATTTCATGTGAGTCTCCTAATACCAGCATGGAAACGAGATTGCCAACAATTTAAGTAAGAAGGTGACCCCTGAGCTCCGTTCTAAAATCATTACTTGAAAGTGGGTGAATGAATTTTCACATCATGGGGGTGATCCTTGTTATTAACCAGCAGCGCAATATTAAACATCCAATGTACTGATTCGATGCACCCCCAAAATGAGGCCTTTCAGTTGCTTCGAGAGACCCCTCCAAATTCCCCAATTTCATTCACCGAATTTTGAAAAATTCCAATAGGAAGAATTACAAATTTGATCGATGAGAACAAGGAGGACAAAAGAAAATAAGAACTTGTCTGAATGCATATATAGGAAATCGGGTAAGAAATTAAATAAAAGGTACTCATTGATTTGGATAAATTAATGTATAGCGCGCGGCTTCTCTTTATAAATTAATGTGGACATGGCTTATCTCTATTTTTGTTTTGTTGTTATTATTGTAGTATTTTGTATCGTTGTTTCGTTGTACTTTATTTTCGTATTAATATAACTGGGTTCATCTTTTCGTTAAAAAAAAGTTGAAAATACAAATTGATACCCTCCCTTTTTATATTAACTAAGATTAGATGTCCTCCTATTCTTCTTAATAATATATATAAATGTTTACCATGTCCTCTCTTTTTTCAACGAACGTCATGTTCATATACGATTAATCTTTGTATGTTCCATTCCATTCATTAATAAAATCTATTCTTTTGCCGAGAAAAAAAATAATAATAATGTCATGCTCATTCTATTGGATACCCAAGACATTTTCTTCCCTAAACCCTGTATAAATACCCAATATACATGTGTCTTATTTCTCACTCCACTCATCATGGCTTCATCACCACCATCTCTATCCTCCCTCCTCTTTCTTACCCTAGCTTTGATTCTCATATCCATTTCACCCGCATTTTCCACGCCACGTCGAGCTCTTGATAATCATCAGGATCAACTGATGAAAACTGGTTTCAAAGTTACTCTAAACCCCATTGATTCGGGTGGAAACTTCATTAACTCTGAACGTTTATATCGGGCAGTGAAGCGTTCCAGCCGCAGACTCCAAATGTTCAATGAAATGATTTTGACAACTAAACATCCAAAACTCAAGACTACGGTTTATGCAGGAGATGGCGAATACCTTATGAACTTTTCGATAGGGACCCCGCCAATGTCCTACTCCGGTATAATGGATACCGGCAGCGACCTCATATGGACTCAATGCCAGCCTTGTCTCGAGTGTGTTCCTCAGTCCGATCCGTTGTTCGATCCAAAGAAATCCTCCTCTTTTTCAAATGTGTCATGCACCAGCAAATATTGCCTAGACCTTCTTCCATATTCAAATTGCAACCCGTTCAACGGGTGCGTGTATACCTACGATTACGAAAGTGGGACAACTTTAGGTTTTTTAGGCACCGAGACCTTTACTTTCGAGAAGGTCAAGGTGCCGAAAGTAACGTTCGGTTGTGGTCTATCTAATTTGGGATTCGACAACGGGACCGAGGGCCTGATAGGCCTCGGACGCGGACCCTTGTCGCTCATCTCCCAGTTGCGCGAGCCCCAGTTTTCGTATTGTTTAACTTCTTATGGTGATGCTAAACCTAGTACCCTTCTGATAGGCTCCCAACGAGCTGCTGCTGGGCCGAACAAAACCACCCCTTTGCTTCAAAACCATTTCTTTCCCACTTTTTACTATCTCTCTCTCGAAGGAATCACAATTGGTAGCACTAGATTGCCCGTAAACAAAACAACTTTTCAAATCAATCCTGATGGGTCTGGAGGCGTAATCTTAGACTCTGGCACAACAATTACGTCTCTGGACTCCAACGCGTATCTTCTTGTCAGAGAACAGTTTATCAAACAAGTAAAGCTTCCGGTAGTCGACGCATCCAATGTCACCGGGCTTGATCTCTGCTTCAAATTGCCACCCAATCCCGCTAGCGTGGTGATACCCAAACTGATATTCCATTTCACAGGCGCGGATGTAGATTTGCCGACGGAGAACTATTTTCTCGGGAATTCGAGCATTTTCATACCCGGATTGGGGGTCACGTGTTTGGCCATCGAACCGTCGCTCGGTGTCTCCATATACGGGAATGTGCAGCAGCAGAACTACATGGTGTTGTATGACCTATCCAAAAACACCGTATCGTTTACGCCGACGCAGTGTGACAAGTGTTGAGCTCTTCTGTCAGTTGATCTCGTTATCATGATACATCGATCCCTAGTTTACTAGTACTTGTTTACAGCACTATGTACCCAGTTGAATTCCCTCAATAAGTTTGTAACACTAGTCTTGTATTCGTATCCTTTTGTATACTTTGCAATTCGTAACATTGAACATAAATTTCATAACATTTGTAATGTTATGATTTTTTTTTCTTCAAGTTATGAATTTTTAAGCAAATGTCAAGAATTTTATATAAAATGTGTCGTCCTGATCATCCTCACTTCGGATTGCAGGCTGCTCCTATATACTCACTCTGTCCCACTTTGCTGTGCATGTTTTTTTTTTTTGGACGTCTTAAAAAATTGTCTATCTCTCTCAATTTATACAGTAATATTTTATATATTTAATAGGGATCTTGTTTGATAGATTTCAATAATTCTTTTAAACAAAGTTTTTTGAAATCATAAAAAATATTACTCCATCCGTCTCTTTTTAAGTGTCCTGCTTCGTAACTCTAACTTATTAAAAAGACATCATCATTACACCTTTCACATCAACTTTTTCCTCCACTTTCCCTACTTACCTATCATCATTACACTTTTACTCACTAACTTTTCAAAATAAAATCTACTTTTATGGACAAAATAGAGAATACACCAACTTTTACCCCCCTAACTTTACAAAATGGACACTTATTAAGGGACAGCCCAAAATGGAATACTGGATACAAAAAAAGGGACGGAGGGAATATAGATTGTGAGATATAGACAATTTTTTTGTGAGGTGCCAAAAACGAAACAGGGACAACAAAGTGAGACGGAGGGTACTAAAAAATTACATCCATATAATTAATCCTATTCAATTCTACAAGACGAAATACTAATAGAAACAATTGCGGCGGTATCTGTTGGCAAACTCAGCCGTCCAAAACAGTTTTGGACGGCCCATATTTCTCCATTGTTCCTCTCACCCATTCGAATCGCCGACAGCATACCAGGCGTGTGGTACCCGCTCAGCACCCAAAGATTTCTCCTTCAACCAGGCCACAAACTCGACACAACAATACTACATACACACATAGCACTCAATCACAATATCAACCACAACACTCACATAAGTGTGGAACCCGCCGATTGGACCCATCACCCACGGATAGGTCCCACACTTATATGAGAGTGTTGTGTTTGGTGTTTTATACATATCTTTACTGCCAAGTGCCCCCTCTAATACTCCATCTAGCTTGTCCCGCCATTAATTCCATTTTCCTAGGAACAAAGGATGAGCACATTATCTCAAGAGAGCAGATACTTTCAGTAATTCTAAACTGACCCAGGACCTTAAAACGCTAGTTCCTATTGGTAAAAGAGTTTCTAGTCTCGACGCAAATGACCTACCTTTGATCGGGATTGGGGAGGAGATCTGTCAAGATCCTCGCAAGTTGGCTCAGATATCCTTGACCATCTTACAAAAAAATAAAAAATATAAATAAAAAAAAAAAAGAGAAAAGAAAAGACAGCAACGTTACAAGCGTGGTCCTGCAAGTTTGTTTTTTGCTCCAATAATTTTTTTCCCTCTTGTAGCTGATTTTTTAAGTTTCTAGCAAAATCTCAAGTTATTCCCAAAAATGAAAAAAAAAAAAATAGTTATGATAAATGTTCTTGTTTAAGTTATCCAATAAACTTCTACTCGAAGATACAGTAGGTGTTGGTGGTTTGTATTTGACTTTACACATTGTTGATAGGATGATGTTTGTTTGCCAATTTCATTTCTTTTCCGTGAATTAATTAAAGGACATGGATTTGGGGTTAGAGGAAAAGAAAGAGTCCACTTTCAATTCGCGGGGTTCTTGGCTCCGATTAGCCTCAGCGACCGATATGTGGATCCTGCAGCAATAGCGGTGGTGGCGTCTTGCAGCGTCAACAGCGGTGAGACGAAGGGACGCTAAGCTTCATGTTGCCGATTTGAATATTATATTCAAAACAAACCGTTCATTCGTGGGGCGATTTCACAATTGTTAGTTGCATTAACAATGACTAGTCAATCAGTTAGTTCGATATGAAACCATTTTAAATTGATCAATGTGATGTAATTTGGAAACGTAATACTAACTAGTAGTGCTGGTGATTGACAGTGATTATTGAAAATCGAAACAGTTGGCTAAAGTGAATTGATTGACTCGATTAAGAGTTTTTATTTTTTTATTTGGCCAAAAGTTTAAAATTTTCATTGATAATCAATAAAAAATATCAAGGGCATATTTTTCCTTGGACAACAAGAGAATAGCCAACCGGGCAAATAGGCTTTGACGAAAAAAGACCTACACGGGCTACACCCGGACGCGGGAGCTTTGCTGCCCACCATGGGCAGCAGCCCCAACCCACACTCACACACGGCACCGTTTTATCAAAGGAAAAAAAAACAAACTCTTCTGCTTGCAATCCTATGGAGCAGAAACATGATTATGAGAGCCCTAGAGTTAAAATTTAATTATGTCTCTTTAGAATAATATGATCAGAATAATAAGATCTTCACGTCAATTTAAACGGATTGAAAATTGAAGCACTTAATTTTTTAATCATATTTTTTAATATATAAACGGTCTAAAAAATTAAGTGTGCCACTTTTTAATTCGTTTGAACAAATACGAATATCTTATTATTCTAATCATATTATTCTAAAGCATCATAATTAATTTTTGTCTCTAGGACTCTCATAATTAATTATCTACTCTTTATTTAGGATCCTGTAGATCAGAAACGTGATTATGAGAGTCCTATAGACAAAAGTTAATTATATCTCTTTAGAATAATATGATTAGAATAATAAGATTTTCGTACTTGTTCAAACGAATTAAAAAGTGGCACACTTAATTTTTTATTAGACCGTTTATATATTAAAAAATATGATTAAAAAATTAAGTGCTCCAATTTTCAATCCGTTTGAATTGACGTGAAGATCTTATTATTCTGATCATATTATTCTAAAGAGACATAATTAAATTTTAACTCTAGAGCTCTTATAATCACGTTTCTACTTCATAAAATTGCAAGCGGAAGAGTTTTTTTTTTTCCCTTTGATAAAACGATGCAGTGTGTGAGTGTGGGTTAGGGTTGCTGCCCATAGTGGGCAGCAGAGCCCCGCGTCCGGCTACACCCCAAACTCTTTACAAATGCTACCAAAGTACAATATCTCACACCCCAAACATCAAGGGCATATTTTTCTTCTTGTGAATCCAGCATATTTTCTCCCAACACTTCAGAAAAGATTCCAACATCTTTGACTTCTCTCTGTTCTCTCTTAATTTGTTCAATTGTGGAACTATATATATACTACACCTTTTGTCCTAATGTTCGTCATGATGAGAATAATCAAAAACGTATACAAATATACTTCAGTTGAAAAAAGTTTATAAAAGGCGACGTAAAAGATCAAACTATAGTTATGATATACTCTCTCCGTCTCTAAATAAGTGTTCGGCGCGCAAAACTAGGCCTTACAAAATATACATATTTTTCATTAAAAAATTTAATTTTTTTTCACAATCTAATAGAACTCATTGCTATCTATTGATCTGTAAAAAGAATTTGATTTTTTTAACGAAACAAATACATCTTTTTGAAGGCCTAGGTTTGCACATCGGACACTTATTTAGAGACGAAAGGAGTATATAAGTTGCTTTCTAAATTTTTTTTTACTTTTAGAAACATTTGCCAAATTTTTTCAACCCAAGAAAATGAAAACGACATGGAGATTTTAAATAATCTACTGTACATGTAAAGGAACCATGTCGATTTTAAATAACGTATTTGTAAACATTCGCCAAATTTTCTAAAAACGGAAGTCTCTCTCTCTCCTGCCTGATTGATTTTTAGACTTTACTGTAGATAGAACAAATGACATTCAGTGATCCATTTGATCATGATCTATTAGACATCATCAAGCAACATTTCCTTATTTCAAAAAGTTCAAAAAAATAATGATATATAACCATTGCTTTCACTAATAGAAAATGAAATTCACTCCTAACAGCAATCTCTCTCTCTCTCTCTCTCTCTCTCTCTCTCTCTCTCTCTCTCTCTCTCTCTCTCTCTCTCTCTCTCTCTCTCTCTCTCTCTCTCTCTCTCTCTCTCTATATATATATATATATATAGAGTGTTGCTATATGTACCGACCACGGGGAGGGAAAACGTACCGACGGCCGCCGGAGGGCCGTCTCCGGCCACCGGACACACATATATACACGAAAAAATGGTGCTTTGATCAAGCACCCTACACACCTCGGATGCCCTTGATTCTCCCGCGAACCCTCTCGGTTTTTTTTTTTAGAATTTTTGAACGGCTCGGATCTGCCGTCTGGTGGCCGGAGACGGCCCTCCGGCGGCCGTCGGTACGTTTTCCCTCCTCCAATAGTCGATACTCATAGATTTTTCGTATATATATATATAGATTCCTTCAACTCAAATCCTAAACGTTGAAATACTAACTTAAAAAATCTCTACACATCCTATGATTTAAGGTATCATCCACATCTCTCAGGATTTGCAGTCTTTGCATTTCACGGGTTGGATGGAAATCTACGTTCAACTAAAAAAATGATTGACACCTTCGAGGGCGAAGCTTTTCAGAGGCGGGGTGGTACGGCCAGCCCCCCATGGGTTGATTGGAAATCTCCATCTAATGCAATAAATGATTGACACCTCAAGGGGGGAGCTTTTAAGGGGGGCGGGGTGACCAGACCCGGCCCTGGACATAGGCCAGGTTTCGCCTAGAGCCCCCAATTTTGGGCCCAACAATACGGCCCCCAAATAGATAAGTTTGATAAATATTATATACATCTGAACTCAACCAAATGCTCTGGGGTTCGATAAATGGCTTTCTGTTTCTCATACACGACACTACGCTAGGTTTTGTCCTCATGAGTCTCAGGTTCAAGTCTTATCAACTCGAAGCCCGGGCTTTAAATGGGTCGCTGATGGACGGTTAAATTAGTTCTTGAAATTAGTCGACGTGCTTGTAAGCATATGTAGTTATTGAAATAAAATTTTGTACGTTGTCTATCTGACTAACAAGTATATATACACAAGCAATATTATAACCAAACCAAAAACAGACAGAACCTTTAGTCCCGATGATCAATTCGGGTCTACGTGACTTTGTTGTCTTCATTATTCATAATCGAATCCATACCACAAGAATTTAACAAAAAATTTTACGTGCTAGCTGCTAGCTACCGAACGCACGTCTTTTTCCTTATCCGGGTTTGAGACCCGTATGCGGCAATTTTATGGATCCCAAGAAACAGAAATGGAACGGAACTGCGAATTGACATGATACTGCTGATTTCTAACTAGTTGTGAAAAGGCTCCTGAGTGGTACCGTGTTTAATGGGTATATGAAGCATCAAAGGGTGAAATTAAGGTAAACAGCACTGTCAATACCCACCAAATTACGGAAACCAATCGATGATACACGTATAGGCAAGAACACAATCTTTTGATAGAAAGGAGGGGGAAATCCCCTAAAAAAATGACAACCTTTCGACTACGCAACATTCAACAGAAGATTACTCATAACTGCGAAAAATTACTTTTGACCGCAAAGAAATATTCTTGACCGCAAAGAATTACTCTTGGCTACAAAGAATTACTTGTGGCCGCGAAGAATTACTCTTTGCCACGAAGAATTACTCCTGACCGTGAAGAATTACTACTAGCCGCGAAGAATTACTCCTGGCCGCATAGAATTACTCATGGCGGCGAAGAATTACTCTTGGCCGCAAAGAATACTCGTGCCCGCATAGAATTAGTTCTGGCCACGAAAAATTACTCTTGGCCGCAAAGAATTACTTGTGGCCGCATAGAATTACTCATGGCCACGAAGAAAAACTCCTAGCTGCAAAGAATTTACTTGTGGCCGCATAGAAATACTCCTAGCTGCATAGATTTACTCTTGGCCGCAAACAATTACTCTTTGCATGCCACTATAGTCAAACTGTAGATGAACATTACAAATTTTTTGCTCGTTTCTTGATTTTACATAAATTTACAGGCTGAAGGAAAGCTTCACGAGTAATAACCAAAAATTTTATGCACCCAATATGTTTATTTAGGAAAAGACATTTCATAACCTTTTTAAGTTTGTATTCATATGTTTGATTGACTTGTATATGATAGTTCTTGATCAGAGGGATGATCAGACAAAACGACAGTTATTCACATCAATAATTCTATGCACCCCAATAAGTTATCCCAAAAATGTCCCGAAAAGAAAAATCAATGGTTCATATTAACTTTCGGGCAGTAGCATTGCTCCACCTCTTTTCCTCTTTATGTAGCCAGTTCGGCTAGCTACTGTGATAGATGGCCAGTGAGTTTAAAACTTATAGCTTTCAACCAGGCCACAAACTCTACGACAATGATACAAACATTCCCACACCTACGTGAGTGTGTTGTGGTTGGTTTTGCGTACAAATCTTTATTGCAAACTCTAATATCTAGCTTGTGTCGCGATTCCATTTTCCTAGGAACAGGCGATCAGCACATTATCTCAAGAGAGCAGATACTTACAGTAATTCTAAACTGACCCCAAGACCTTAAACTGTAGGCAGAATAGTTCATAGTCCCGACGCAAATGATCGACCTGCCTTTGACTAGGACTGGGGATCGGAGGAGATGAGTCGAGGTGCTAGTACTGCACATAATCAACAGTTTCATGTTTCATTAGAGAATTAAAACTCTTATAGGCAACATTAATTGAAAATTTCAATGACAGTAGGTTCCATGCTTGCTTAACTTTCTTTTCCCCATAACAAGTTTCCATATAGAGTATCCAGAAATATCATGTCATTCATCATATTGCCACTGCACAAAAATTTAGTTCCTATTTGTGATGTTTGAGTTTGATATATTGCTACATTTCTGATCAATCCTTCGCTTTTGTCTGTGTCCCATAAGGAACAATCCAATTGGAAAAGGTGTAAGAGACTCTACATCAACATGTGCTTATGGATTTCAATCTGGATTTGAGATTTTCTAGATTCTAAAGACTGAAGTTGTTAGGGGCTTTCTCCTTCTTGAGTTCACGTATTAAGAGTTCACAATAAGTGGGGGGGGAAAACTACGAAATCAAGTCGGGCAAAATTGATCAGTAGCAATAATTGTTAATGCAGAAAAAAAAAAACGAATTCACTTTGGAGCTCCGCGTTTCAAGTACTAATTCCCCTGATGAGCAGCTTTCCACCAAACCAAACAAAGCAACAAACCTAATATGAAAAATTGTAGCCCATACGTATCAGTTAAATTTTTTGCTTCAAACTGAAACCTTTCTTTCAGTTAATATAGAACCAGCATCTGTGCAAATATTGGTTTCGCCCACTCAACAGCCTTATTCCATTCATCACTTTTTTTTTTTTACGGGCATATAACAAAAACATGTTTTCATAATCTACCAAGAGAGAAATAAATAAAAGAGTTCCTATCCCTTTGATATGCAGCAAATTTTGGGTTGCATATCATACAAAAGAAGCAAACCCCAATTGGAAAATAGGAGAAGCAAACCATTAGGCAAATAGAATAAGATTCATATTCCACAGTCGAATAATCGTTAAACTGATAAAAACATACTGAATTTAAACAACAATATCTGCAACTTGTTGGAATTTTGATTACTTAGAAGCGACCCCTCGGACGGACACACAACCAACATACCACAATGTGCACTCTCTTGCTCTTGATTTTGCTAGCTCCATTCCTCGTTCTTCAGGAATGATAATCTCACCACCATATTGAGGGAAGATGTTCTGATGACATGTTATTTTTCTGCTGATCCAAAACCAAATCATTGGAAAAAGAGAATATCGGTGATGGTTCTGCTGTGGCATGAAACATGGAGTTTGGAAACAAGAACCCTTCACTCTCTTGATCGCTTGGAAGAAGCTCCGCACTCAACCAGGCTTCTGTATTTGACAGATTTTGCGCCCCTATGTGAGAGGGGTTCGAATACTGTACCCAATCATATTCGGGGGTCGAAGAGATATTTCCAAATGCATTACAATCAAGCCCAAAACCTTGTTGTTGTTCCACGACCGGAACTGATTCATCAAGACACGTTGTATGCATGTGAAAGTTTGTATTTGACGTTACAGTATTTCTATCCAATGGAACAAGTGCAGAATTATCACAATGCAAAGGTGAATAACTTCCTTGCACCTCCTGTTCCCAAATAGCTTCAAGTTCTTCAACGGTTAACTCATTCGCATCGTCACTCATTAGAAAAACTCTGATCTTGCACAAATTGTTGATCTTTTGAGAAGGGAACAACTTCTGTATTACAGTGCCGCAATAATATCACACTCCATCTTCTTTTCTTGCATAACCTCAGTTCTAACACGCTTTGCGGGTTTCGAAACTACAAGGTCATTATTAGTAGTGGCAGCCTCAACATTCTTTCTTTTTCTCGGAGATACCTTGGTGTACCTTGAGTCGAATCTTTTTATCCTGCAAAGAACATATTTGCCTTTACACTTTTATCAATATTGCCATCACGGAGAGAGTACTCTTGCATGATCCAGTGGCCTTTTCCACAGGCCCGTCCATTGCAATAGGTTCGTCGGCGGCAATCTCAAAGTACAACGTTGTCTTGTACCCAATTGCAGATTTACCGTTCTTAACTTCTTCACCTCTCCGTGCCATGAGCCACAACCGGCTTTTCTGGCAATCCTGTTTTGGCTGGCCTTGATCAAGGTCGTGAAAACGTAGATTGTACCTTCTGTCTTCCATAAATCTGTCTTCTTGTCTTTGATTTTGGATATCTCCCAGGGATTAGGCCTGTCAATGGGTCGGATCCGATAAGACTCAAATCCGATAGTGAGAATCCGGATCCAATCCGAAAATCCGAATCCGATCCGGAAACTTTTTTTACTTCAAAAATTTCAGCAAAAAAATACAATTTTTTTTTTCAAAAAAAATTATTTTCCGAAAAAAATTTTAAAAATTTAAAAATAAAAATAAAAATACAACTTCTTAAACATTTTTTTTTTCAAAATAAAAATTTTACTATTTTTTTAAAAAAAATTGAAATTTTAAAAAAAAATAATGTTCGGATTCGGATTGATAACGGATTTAATCCGATTCGATCCGGATCCGTATTGAATTACCGGATTCGAATTATCGGATTATCGGATCGATGTTATCGGATTCGGATCTAGATCCAGATCGGATTTTCCGAATCAGATCCGGTCCATTGACAGGCCTACCAGGGATCTTCGTCGGTGAAATTCTGCCACGGGGCTTTGTCGCCATAAATCTCCCGATTGATAACGATGTCACAAGGCAGGGCTTCGTTCGTACACTGGTTCTCGAGATATTTTAGAAGGAGTTCTTGATCTGTAGGCCTAAAGCGATAGCCTTTTGGTACAGTCATGTTGCTCTCTCTCTCTCTCTCTGACTGTGATACTACGTTCGAAAATTGACAAAGGTTATAGGGATATATATACGCAACAGAAGCTAGGGCGGCGGGACTTAATAGTGTGGGAAAATCATTGAGTGCACCAAATCTGTGCACCAAGTTTACACACGTGGGACGCTCGTCGATGTTCTACACAATTGATCCGAGCAATTCGATTTGTTCAAAATATTATTTTAAGGGTCCTAGGTCGATTTTTAATTTCTGAATTTACAGGAACCAAAAGTTAAATGAATTGATAAGATCTTACCGGTACTCAATTTGAACTAAATTTTTTTACAGCAACATCCTAAAAGCTATTTTAATAAAAAATTTAAGATCTCAAATCATTTGTATGAAAGCCCAAGGTGGATCCCATTCAATTCAGTATACATTTGATCCCACACAATCCGTTTTGGACCCATCCCAAGTCTTAAAAAATGATCAGGGTCACTCCTTTTGTTTAAAATATTTTGACAAGCTTCATATAAAAGATTAGCTTAGTTGGATATCGGTAAGACTGTTTACAATACATCCAACTTTGCAAGTCCAGACCTGAATTCTGAGACAAAGTTAGATGCTACGTAAACGTCCTTCTTGATATTTGATTAAGCTGATTTTTTACAGGAATCCTAAACAAAATATTTTAAATTAAATGAACTGCTCCACTTACCCCCAAAAAAATGAACGGATCCTGTCATCTTTAGAGGGTCCGAAACGTATATGTAAGGTCATAGGATTGATGGGAATCTGCTTTACCTCAAGGCCGGCCGTGCTTGACTGACACAAATGGAGGTCTTCGTTCAACCTTTGTTGCTTTCTCCAAATATGATATCAATTCCAACACCTCAGACTGCAGATTCCTGATCACGGTTTCAATTCGGGCGGAATTTCTGCGAGTTCGCGACCACAAGGTTAAAATACGTGACCGCAATGTTTGAATACTTGACCAGAATATAGTACCGCAAATTTTATGCAGTAACTGAGAAATTAAGGTAAACAGCACTGTCAATACCCACCAAATTACGGAAACCAATCGATGATACACGTATAGGCAAGAACACAATCTTTGGATAGAAAGGCGAGGGAAATCCCCTAAAGAAACGAGAACCTTTCGACTACGCAACATTCAACAGAAGATTACAATGATCTGCTCCCCAGAAAACCGGAATTCTGGACAAAAGTAGTACGCTTATATTGAATGAATGTCAACTAAGCAAAGTCAATCCAGCCTTTACATAGAGCCTTGTTCAACCCCTTTGCTTGTTCTAGGGAGCCAATTAATCGATCTCCAAATGAAGAAATATGTTGGTGGCATATTGACAGTACTGAATTCTATACCTGTGATTGATACAAAAAGAGACTAACCAGCTCAAAAGATTTCATGTATATTTTTGTACAGCTGCTAAAAGTCCTTCAAAAACATCAACTGTCTAACATTATTGGTCGAAAGAATGGGCAGAAAGAGAAAAAGAAGAGCTTTGTCACTAGCGTTTATCAAATTCGAAGCTATAGTGAACACGATGATCCTCAATTAGAGTCCTATGTTGATGGTATGCCAGTAAACAATGCTTGAGATTCTCGCAGGTGTCCCGGGACGCGTCGTCTTATTTCTTCAAAAGCACACAATGTTTGTGAATCAAGCCCTCCAGCAAACTGCAGTCATGTAGAACAGAATCAATTAGAAAGTGGTTGCAGATACATGGCAGAGTAGCACAGATTCAGATTTAAAACTTCCTTTCTCTCTAGAACCAGTGCTACATGTGAGAAACAGTGAGACGAAAAAACAAAATATCACTTGTTTGGAAGAATAAAAATGGTGAGAGATGAAAAAAAAATGGTGGACCATGTGTTGAACCTTTCAACTATTGCCGAGTATCACTTAACCCCTCTCAACAACAGAACCATGTGTTGAACTACTCTGTTTTTAACCTAGTTTTTCTTTACATTGTTTCAGCTTGTCGTCTGGTATGTTGGCAACAAGCGGTCACGTGACTCAAACGAGTTGAAGATAGTGTTGCAATCATAGACATGTCAGCTAATTAACAACGGATTCAAGATCACACACCTGATGCACCTTATAAGCAAAATGGATGCCCTGAAGCAGTAGGCCTTCTTGTGTCGATTCCCTTTCTAAATACTGGGCAGATTCAAGCTCCGTTGTTACTCTCCTCAAATAAATCTTGGCAAGCATCATAGAACCCTGCTTTATCTGAAGAAAATTAAGCATACTGATCAGTTCCTTATGATCACATCTCAACATGGGGAATACAGCTAGATTTCCCGCTTGTGAACCTTCAAAGCATCCAATATATGCTATTATGCTCTACTAGGAAGATCAAATCTAGAACAAATTTACGACTTCTTTTACTATCTTTACAGTCTAATCCCTTAATCTCTACTGATATTCGTACAAGAGGTAGTTGGTGGGACCCAAAGAGATCCTGAAACAGAAGTCATGCTTAGAGAGAGATTAATCTTGCTATTAACGATGTGAACTACAATCACAGTGAAGGATAGAACTCTAATAGGATGGAACAGTATGTAAATCTTTCATTATTGACGTTAATCATTGTATTGATAACTTCCTAAAAACAAATAGACTTAACAGGGAAAAAAAAATACCTTGCTAATAAATCCAGAGTCAAGCATCCAGTCAATTGGAATTTTGAATTGTTGATAAGAAAGCATAACAGAGGTTCGCAACTTAATCAATCTCTGTATGCTCCTCTCTGACCTAGCACCATACAAGGACAAATATCAATCCAGTCCATTAAAAACACAATAGACGTGGATGAAGAAAAACAAATACGTTGTTGTCTCTCGAGGTTCATACTTACTTGTCAAGCAAGCCAGCCATCTTCTTGAAAGCAACTCCACACGGAATGGTCGGGTCGTCCTTGTGTGAAGAAAGTTCACTTTGTAAGAGTTTGAGGCCACGATACTCAACTGCAGCTTCTCGCATGGCATCTGCTTTCTTCTCAGGCCACTTGAAATGCTTCAGCACTGCCCTCTCATCAGCCTGTATAGGATAAGACATTAGGAGAAACTATAAGGATTATACAACAAAATAACATAAAAACTATTGGGCCTATCTTAAAATCAACCAATGGATCACCATCCGTCAATTAAGTCTCACTTAGTTGAGTGAACATCTTCTCTTTTGCAGAAGTAACTCCACTAACCAGTGGCGTTGGAATTTATACTAGTATGGTAATTATCAATTGTATATAATATGTCTATGTGTATGTATACTGCTACATCATCACTCATCCATTGATTATCCATTCGGTTCCACCATTGGGTCATCAAATTCTTCGTGGTTGAAGATGGTCTATTTATTACGCCGATAGAATCTTTCAAACAGATAGTTGACCCAGACCCCAAACCCAATAAGGAATGCGAATGTTTTTGGTATGTCTACAAAAACGGGTTGTTGCTAAGCTGTTTTGGTTATTTTCGTCACTGTTTTTTACATTTTCTTTTTTACAAAAAATGTGTGGCTAAGAGAGCAGACTTTTAGCTAAGTAGTTTGGATAATTTTGGACAACCTTTTGGCAAAAATAAATAAAGACAAACATTAGATTTTTAATGTGTGGCTAAGAGAGCAGATTTTTTGCTAAGCTGTTAGGATAATTTCCGACAACCTTTTGGCGAAAATAGATAAAGACAAACATTTGATTTTTTTGGCGATGGAAAAGCCAAAAAGTTCGGTTTTTCTATAACACTGCAAAATAGCCTGAGATTTAATTAAGGAGATAGCTAATGTGGTGGCAATTTACAGCCCGAACTATAAGAAAAAAAGATGAAAAAATCAAGGGGGAACGTCCAGTGGACCTTACTTGGCTCTGCCTCTAAGAGTATCTGTTTATGGAAAGAACATGGAGAAAATGAAAAGTACAATATAAAAGCAGTCATTGACCACCTCTTAATGTATACCTCCAGATTACTCAACATCAGTTGACCTAAGCGTATATTAGGGGACCAGTGACCTAATACTGCAGAGCAAATGATGACTTCTCATTGTAGATTGACAGACCCATGGTGGTGATAGCTTCTTACAGGTTTCCTTGCAATTGTAGATGGAGTATTCAGTGATTTGAATGCAAAGAGTGCATGTTACTAACTTATTAATTATTATTGTTACTGAATCCCTAATACGCCTATCAGTTCTGATAAGGAGAAATTACCAGTGACAAGAGTTGATCGTCAAGCCAATCCACAAATTGCAAAACATCTTCAATATCCGAATAAGCAGCATCCAACACTTTCTGTATGAGACTATTTATGAACTCGCCTTTTGTTTCAATGTCTGTTTTTATCTACAAACAGAGCCATTTACTAAGTAAGCTAATTAACAAATAAAGAGTAAGACCATATGTAATCATAGTTACAAGAAAAGGCTAATATACTTACAGCTAAAAGGTGTGTGGACCGCTTTTGTATTTCCCCTACTAAATTACTATGTGCACTCATAACCACCGGCTTATCATGATTCCGAGATCCTGAGGGGGGTATTACTGGAGCTTTTGGAATGATAGCTCCTTTAAGTGTGGCCCTAGGCAGGGGAGGTGGTGGTGGTGGTGGTGGTGGCGGCAAGTGGCATGCAGCAACCTTTCTCTGTAAATCTGCA
Organism: Rhododendron ovatum; assembly: GCA_019656835.1. Lineage (NCBI taxonomy): Eukaryota > Viridiplantae > Streptophyta > Magnoliopsida > Ericales > Ericaceae > Rhododendron > Rhododendron ovatum. Next base: position 41,741,927 of record CM033798.1, on the reverse strand, counting down.
GAGGCGACGGGAACTGACTGTATACCTGGTGCCATTAGAGCCCTAGTTGTAGGCCTTGCATCAGTGGTTGACTCATTCGTAACCTTGGAGTGTTCCAATTTGGTGGCAATGAGCTTTTGAATGTCTTTAAATGTAGGAGTCGTCTACACAAAAGAAATATGTGTTCCATCAACACAAGTTGGTAAATTGAAGAAGTCAATCATAACTTCATGAACAAAATAACAAAAACACAATGATGTGAAGGTAAATTGGCCGCATGTGTGGGAACATAAATCTCCAAAAATAATCTTTACAGTCATTTTTTGGTTGGGAAAGTCTATGTTCGCAGTTTTTTGTACACAGATCCGGAACAAATGTATTCGAAATCATCTGATGCACATGGGTCCCTCATTATTTTGTGGCACCCACGTGCATCACACAGTTCCAGACACATCTATGTCACGTGAATCTGTGTGCCAAGCATTGCTCTTTTGGTTTAACTTACAATTTGATTACTCATTTTAGTACTCCAAACACCAATAGAATATTATAAAGCTAATTTTATTGCCCACCTTAAATGAGATTGCAGGATACCCCACAATGATTTCTTGGTGAGGTACATTAAAAGCTATCTAATCTGATTGCATAGATAATTTAAAATAAAATAAAATAAAAAAACTCATCCAGAGCAATTGCAATAGTTTATATTTACTTTTTTTTTGCATAATTTCAACCTTGAATATCCATACATTAGAATCATTAGAATCTCTCTTTTTCATCCTAACAGAACTTGTGGTTTCCAATACATCACTGGTTTGCTCCTCCTAAATCTAAGGTTTGAAGTGCTACAAACTCAGGAGCCCCGACTTCAATTGGGCCATTTACTGGACAGTGCATGTAATTTGTCCCAGAGATGACTCTATGTCCAATTATTAAAAAAAAAACCGTTCAGTGTTTTCTACCTGACTACCTAACACAAAACAACTTAATAACCAAACCAAACCGAGTCTCAAGTCCCAAGCAATTGGGGTTGGTTATATAAATTTGTTCCTAATCGAATAACATCATAAAGATCTAATGGGATTTTTTTGATATACTGGCTGTTAGCTACCTTAGCACAACCCTCCTCCTACACCGGCACCGGCACCGGCACAGGCTCGAGACCAGGTTGTGGCAAATAAAAGTTGAAGCAAGACACATGCGAAGTTAAGCAATTTTACAGATTCCAAGCAGTTACACAGATGCAATAGCCGAAAAGACAACCCCAAGGGTTGGCTAGTGGTGGGACATCAAAACCTCTAAGACGCTATCAACTCCTTAAAGGATCAGTCTATACAGAACTTTGCTTCGGCTCTAATTGGGCTCTCCGCAAGTGGGCGGTGGAATAACGCCCCAGAATTAGTAGAGGTGCACGTAAGCTGGCCCGGACACCTGAATTCTAAAATAAAATAGCCAAAAAGACAAATTGAAAACTGGGTTTCCTAATCCCTCACCTGTTGAGTAGGAGGAGTGATGAGAGTAGAAGCGAGTTTTGCTTCAGCAGCAGCAAGCTCTTCAGAGAGCTTTCTATTACACAGATGGAGCTCCTCGTTCAACCTCTGTGCTTTATCCAAATCTGCTTTCAATTCCAACACCTCGGTCTGCAAATCCCTGATCAGGGTTTCACTCTTCCTCTTCTCCTGGTCAACTCTCTCATCCAATTCTTTCTTCCCACCCAAATCAGAGTTTTTAAGATCTGGAGTATTCTGCCGCCGTGTGGGACGGGAAAATTGCTCGACACCTGATCTGGGTTTTGGTTTGTTCGCAAGAACAGGCTTGGAATTTGGAGTTGGTTTTGGGAGTAACGGTGGGGATACCCTATTCCCGTTATTGTTGTTCCCAATCAAAGTATGGGAGTCCTTTGGTTTAGAAGAGGCCCTGAGACGGGACGAGGTGGCGCCTCTTGGGTTGCCTTGGGGTTTTGTGGCGGTGGTGGAGGTGGTGGTGGCGGTTGGAGAAACCTCTTGCTTCATTGCTTCTCAATCTCCTCTCCACTCACTGGGTTGTTCACCAATTTTATGTCTACCAAATAATGTATTGAAAACAATAATACCAAATAATGTATTGAAAACAATAATACGAAAGGATCGGAAAAGAAACTAACCTTCTTATTATGGAGGGAAAAAGACTGCAAATATATTACAAGAGAGTGGGAGGCAGAGTGTTCGGTTTTTACAAGAAGAGGGAGAGGACAAAACCAAATAAAAATCTGCCTCTACAAAAGAAAGACGCGTCCTTTATATAGAGGACTCAACAGAACTAAACAGTAAAACAAATAATTGCAAAACACTGTGGGAAACAGACAACCCACCAAAAGATTATTACATATTACTGTGGAAGTAATATTTATATATATATACACACACACTCTATATTCGGAGCGGTTCTGGGTACACCTAAATAAAAAAATTAAAAAAACACCCAAAAGTTTTCGATCGAGCTGCTCAATATAATCAGAACATGATTTATATGTTTTTTCAGATGTCACCGAAACCGTCCCAATACTATAATACCAGCATCTCTAATTCATTTCTTTTTACACGACGTATCGGATCATTTTATACTCACCTTAATTAATTCTCTCTAGTTCAATCAAAGGCAGGCCATGCCCGCTCGATTTAAAGAATTCACAAAAACAATTACTCCTCCCGTCCCATATTGTTTGTCTAGCTTGCAAATGATGTCTTGAAAATAACATAATTTTTTGAAGAAAAAAAAATTCAAAGCTTTTTCACAAAATAAAAGAACTCATTGATATTTAGTAAGTTGTTTAAAAATTTTGAATTTTTCTAGCAAAAATTATATTACTTTTAAGACTCCATTTTGAGAACCAAAAAAATATTTTAAAACGGAGAAAATACTTTCTTACGAGGTGGCCCCAATAATCAAACTCTGATCAATTTTATAAACTCCAGCCAACGGAGTAACCACATATCTTTTGACTTTTATCTCCTACTAGTAGGAGTATTTCTTTATTTTGAAGGAATCTTTCACTCACACCCACCTTCTTCTTCTTCTTATGGGGTTTAATAGCTCAAATACAGAGTATGCAAGAATTATGAATACTGTCCCCTTAACAATGTGTTTGGAACTTGTAGAAATTGAAAGAAGAGAATAGAAAGCAAATAAGGAGAGTGGGAGAAAAGTTTTAAGAAAAATTTACCATGCTTAATACTTTAATTTGCTATTTTTTTCGTCGTCTTTCCAAACCAAATAATCTCTTCTTTTCCTTTCTTTTCCCTAATTTCCAAAAAAAAGCCTAAATTTACTTTATAAATATAATATTAGAAAAGTATTGAAATAAATGAAAGTGCAAGTTGAGTCGTGAAAAAGTAAAAAAATTTACTTTCTGGCACCTTTAGTTTTTTCTTTGTATCACTTTAGTTTCTGCTATTTTTATTGGCTCGATTTTGACTCTTCATTTACGAGCCTTTGGGTGGCAATCCAATAGAAACAATAAGATGCATTCCAATATTAATTGGTCACACAATCATACACGGGAGGTTCAAATTGAGCCAATCAAAATACCATGGACCAAAATGATACAAAGGACAAACTACAAAGACCATGACTAAGATTTATCTTGAAAACCCGATTGTTGATTGGGAAAATGTTGCTTGATTCTCTCAAGAAGAATTGGATTGGAGATGCTCTAAAGTCATAATAAAAACTTCAAGAAAGACTCCCCGGGCTCAGACATTAGACTAGCGTACTAAGCCCAAGACATTCCTACTAGCCTTAATCATTACAAAGGGCGATGCTGTCACATCGACCCCATTGCTCGACAAGAACAATAAGGTTCACCGACACTAAAAACTTTATCTCTTTCTTTTTTGCCTACTTTTTTTTCCTGTTGTTCAGCATATCTCCTGTACATCTTGCACACTTTCCCTGTCGAGGAGTTGATGCTTGTACACCTTTTCCAACTCTTAATTTAACCCCACGCATTCATATGACTTTCACCCACTCCAACTCGGTAGTAGAGTTAGAACAGAAGTATGAAACCGATACTGATACAGGTAGAGACTGGAACTATGCCTAATAACACGGAAAAATATCTTTAACATGACGAGAGCACAGTCTTTCGGCCCAAGCCGTAAGAATTTTTTTCTTAAGAATATTAGTATAATTTCAGCGCGAATCACCCACCTTTGACCGATAGAAACAATCTAATCACGTTCGTTAGGTGGATTAAAATGAAAGAAATCTGAAAGAGAATTTCAATGCAGCTATGGGGCGGTCGATCGTGACTAGATTTCAATAATACAAGTAGATAGTGCTAGTAGTAGAGTAGAAAGGGACAAATGCGGGCGTTCAGATTTGGTGGAGGTTAGGGCAATGATTAGAAAAGGGGAAACAAATCCCATGATGCCTACACTTTCACCATTTTGCACACTTCACACTTTATTCTATCCTAATAATTTAGTATTACGACATCGGAGTACGTATATGATTGCAGAAGTTTTTTTTTTTTTGCGCAAATTGGGTACTACGTAGCCGAACAATCTCTCTCCTCTCTCTGTCTCTTTAAAATCATGACCGTCCAAAACACGTTTAGACGGTTTGGATGTGCGTTCGGATACCACGTAGACTATACCCTATTTGCGAAAAAAAAAAAAAAAAAACTTCTCATATGATTGTGAGGTTTTGTATGTTTGTTTTGAAGTCACATCAAAAGGAATCCAATTAGTACTATATAGTATAAATTAAATTGCTAGAAGTAGTCTACTTCAAGGAAACCAGATACTCTCTTGTCCGTCTAAGAGACCAGAAAATGTTGGAGTATTCCAATTATTGGCCCGCTTGTGGCTCTTTTTCAGCTCATTTTAACGAGTAAATTGTTAACTGGGGCACGCTGTGACAACCTTCCCTAGTCCCGTATCTGCATACTCCTCGTTCCATTTAGGATTCTTATTTTCAAAAATTTTATTTTTTATTTTATGAAACATGTCATTCTCTCACAATACATTATCGTGATAATATCAAAATTGAGTTGTGTAACACCCGTTCCGAGCATGCACGTGTATCGCATATGACATTTAATTTTATGTTGCATAGGTCATGCTAATTGTTACACGTGTTGGGTTATCATTCGCATATCATTCATTAATTGTTTAGTGATACATGATTTAATTTGAGGGTTTAATTAAGTTAATTATAAGAGATTGACTTGGTAGGTGGAATGAAGGGTTAAGATGAATTATTACCCTTTTGAACCTATGCACCCAACCTCATGGGATAACTTTTTCTACTGTATTCTACACCCCTCCACTGTTTCCTTTGTAACGTAGAGAGAGAGAGAGAGAGAGAAAGAGTGAGAGAGAGAAGAAGAAGAAGAAGAAGAAGAAGAGGATGAGGAATTGGGGAAAATCTAATTGAAGGTAAACCCTATTTTTATACCTAATCTATGTTTTGGATTTTGATCAAACATGTTTATACCTGGATATTTTTGTAGTTTAAACCCTAATTGGTTCATAAGAGAATGGATTTTAACCTAGCAAATTCGTCCATCTTTGGGACATGTCTCAATTTTGTCAATTAGAGCTTGAACTTGACTGAATCTGTTCTATTCTTAGCAAATTTTTCTCACAGACTTTCCGACCTTGTAATTTTCTGAAATTTTTACTGGAGATGGATATGCATGTCTAGTTTGTTGGGTAAATTTTTCAGAATTTATTTCAAAGAGGGGAAAAAGTTAAAAATCGCGCACCGAACTGCTGCTGTGAAACTCGTATTACTGACTGCACTGACACAAGTTGGAAAAACAGTCATATCTCCTAGCTCGAGACTTGAAATCACATTCCGCTTGTTTTGCTAGAAACTAGACACGTAGAGCTTTCCAACGACGCAACCCATGCGCTGTGGTTTTGCCTGAGCAATAACAGAACTGCTGTTAAAAAGTTGACCCCAAATCTGTCTCTGCACCAGTTTTGATATTATGTTAAGTTTTAATCGCGAGGCCGTAATAAGGTTACCTGAACTCCGTTTTTTATGAATGACCTGTCGATTCGAAGAGGAATAAGTTAACTTTTCAACGGTTTAAGTGAAATTCTTAGAATTCACGATCATGTATTGGATATGGTCAGAACCGTACACGTTGGCCATGGATTAAGCCTTATTCTTGGGAATTCTTGTATCAAATTTCATTGAATCATCTTTTGAGCATTGAAGAACATCACCCATCATTTTTATTGCATGGGTCTCATGTAGTGTCATACTAGGGATGGAGATTAAAAAAAAAAAAGAGATCATATGCTAGACTTATTGATGCATTTTACTTGCATTTTAACATGAGTTGGAGTATGAAATATACTAAGTGTAGTGTCATTCATATTTTAGGATCGGGGGACGAGTCTCCACCTCAAGGTTGAGAAGCAGGCGTTTCGCTTTTGTCTTTTGAATCTCTAAGGTGAGTGTGCTATTTCATTGAAGTGATTAGCTAAAAATAAACTTATGCTTTTTCTGCGAATGTTGGGAATTTTTGATAGATGTGGATATGGATCAAGTTGCTTGAAACGTGGTTTTATTTCAAGAGCATGCCATAGTTGTATTGTTGGTTGGAATTGTCTTCTTCTTGATGTACACAAGAAGGGTATAAATTGTCTATTTGCTGTACACAAACAGGGTATAAATTGTTGGAAGTCCCCTGTTCACAGGGTCACGGTACCGTCATAACTCCTGGTTGCGAGGGAAGCAACCCTATGGCTTCTTGAGATATTGTGCTTATTTAATGGTTTGTGAAAAATAACTTGTTTCTTGCTAAATATGGTTAGAAGCATTACTCGATCCATGTTTGCTCGTGTAAATTGTTTTATGCTTTTTGCTTGAATGAAGTAGTAACACTCACAATCCTTCCAGGTAGCTGAAGTAGAGTTTTGGTCCACTACTGGTCAGACAGGCTGTAGGAGTGGAGGTGAGGGGCGACTTGGTGTCCTTCTGGCGTAGGACATTTTGTGATACAAATTTTTGGGGAGTTGTAACCCTTGTGAATGTGAACTCATCTTGTATAGTTCTCTTGTAAATTTTATTTTGGAAGCCGGTTGTAATATACTTAGTTGGCATTGTCTTGCGTTATGGAAAGAATTTTATTAAGTTTGTTGCTTAATTTTCTTTAAAACAGTTTAGGCTAATCCTCCTAGAGCAGGCCGTTTCATGTTGTGACATTATCATTTCCCAAAACATAAATAAGTATTTATTTTAGTTAGTGAAATATACCCTCATTGGAATATAAAAACATGTGCACTAGTTACTATTAATCTGAATTATATCTACTGAATCACGTGGTTCGGTGGTTGGGCTAATCATTATAGGTAGTATCAAAACCTACACCAACCGAACGTTTGAGGTACTTGTCGCTTGGGCGGGACAAGCGGGTCCCATGAGACGAGCTTAATTAAGGAACTTAACGTGTTTTAAGCACGTATTTGTCTCACATTGCTTAATAGATGGAAGCCGTTGGACCATAGGCTGCAACAAGAATGTTGTGATCTTTAGTGCGAGAGATATGATTGTGACATTCTTTCCCGCTCCCATATCAGCTAGATGTGGGGATATTGATTTTATCACGTGGTTATATTAATGGTTAGCAAGTCAGTTAGTGTAGGTTATTATAACAACTGTGTTGTGGTGTCCTAACGCTCTTTTTCACCACACATTCACGTGAAATCAAAACACTTTGTTCTAGGCCCCGTAAGAATGTGTCAAGGAAAAAGGTGTTGGGGCATCAAGTAACAGTGTCCCAAGAGCACCCAATAATTTTCGCCTGTTTTTTTGTTGGACTTTGTCAAGATCATTAAGTACTCCCTCCGTTCCATATTCTTGGTTCTATTTCACTTGGTGTGTCACTCAAACAATTGTCTATATGTCACAATCTATAATATTTTTTATGATTTCGAAAACTTTGTCTAATAGAATTAATTGAGATCTATCAAACAATATCCATATTTGATATAAAAAAATATATTATAAATTAAAAGATACAGCTAATTTTTTGAGAGGTCCCAAATAATAAAGAGTACCAAGAATTTGGGACGAATGTAGTATATTTATTGGATCTACCATTACATAGTTTTAGCACTTTTATCTCAACAAAGTAATTTGTCGTGCTTGATCAAAATCATTTTATTGCTATCTTTGTTCCCCATTCCGTTGAATGAATCAGAATTCCATTACTAAACTTCTTCATGTGTCGATTGTTATTAGATCAACCTTGGATTTTGGCGTGAGTGATTGACTCAACGAAATTTAAAAAGTGAAGAATTCTGATAATCAAAGTAGGCCCAAGAAGAGTTGACAAAAGGACCGGCAATGCCGTCTTGGAGGAGTTGTTCCCTTGTTTATTTTTTTTTTGTTAAATTTTGGCGTGAGTGATTGTCGTTTTTATTTTTATTTTTTATTACAATGGTGGAACATCTCACCTCCTTTTAAGTAAAACAAAACAAAAGGAAATCTTTTAAGATCTTAACTTTTAGGTTTTAACCATGCAAATCATATTGACACAAACTTGACATATGATGCAAGGAAATTGTTATAGAGCTAAGCTAATTATTTGCATGGTGTTTCCCTATCGATTATTAATTTATAGAACCCATTTTTACTTGTGCAGTACTAACGTACTCAAAAATCGAAGTTGAGTTCCCAAAGTACATTACTATTCTAGACTCGGGAATCCTGTCGAGCAACTTCTTGCCAAGAATCCATTCCATTATTCTATATACTCTATACCTAAAGGAAATTCTAATTATTTAAAATTGGAAGCAAATTACGTTAGAGAGAATCCCGATGATTGAAGTGATCTTTATCACACAAACTTCCAAAATACTCCTAAATAGGAATGATTTTTTCAAGAAAAGGAAGAGTTGTTCAACTTACATACAAAGTATCTTTATCAGTAAATGTGTTTTTTCTTCACAAGCTTTCAAACCTTCAATCATACTAATTTCCAAAATTATTTATTACTGTATTTATTTTTTGTTTATAAAATATAAAAAATAAAGAGAGAGAGAGAGAGAGAGAGAGAGAGAGAGAGAGAGAGAGAGAGAGAGGGGGAGAGAGAAAAACGTGGGGAGGAGGGAGAGAGACGTGGGGAGGGGGTGTGAATATGGGGGGAAAATAATTATATGCCTCTAGAGCACCGTCACGTGATGCCCCATACTCATTCTTCACCACACATATGTTTTCCAATACGTAGAATGTGAATAATGCTAGCGTGCATCGAACACTAGACATGAAAAAAAGTTGAACTATCTTTTTTATCAAATACTAGTGCATGTGTTCGTCTGTTTAATATGCAGCGCCGAAAAAAAGGCCAACCGATGTGATATTTGTCCGGCTCGTTCTCGGCTCCTCCTTAGCCCACTTTGATACTATGACCATTTACTTTATAGATTACATCAGCTACATTGAAAAATATTGAAAATCATGTTGATGAGATGTCGTCCGATATGTATTTGAACAGTATTTTATCTTGTTAAAAATGAGTTCTGTAATGTAGAGCAATGTTGCAATGTTATTTCAATCGAGTCAAATTTACTTCAAAATATACACGACTTTTAGCACGGTTGATGCTACAGACGAGACCTATAAATTGAATGTGCCCCGATAATTGAAATGAGTTCAAAATGGACCCAGAAATGAGTTCAAAATGGACCCAAAAATGGGCCGGATGGGACCGTCGTCCAGCCCTACAAATTAAATGGACCGTAAATGTTGATTGCTAAGGCAGCTGGTGTTTGAGATATGCTACTAGCTAGGTTCACAACTTGTGCCTTTTCGAGCATGTACACTAATGGTAGTCAAAATACCTAATAAAAAAGGTATAAAATGTATTTTACCTATCCACTTTTTCTTTCCACCCGACACCAATCTCTCTCATATTCTCTCTATTCATTAAATATGATAAAATATTAACAAATGAGAGAGAACAAGAGGTATGAAAGAGAGAATAATGGGGGACACAAGGCCCAAAAAGTAATAAACTATGTATTGCTTGTGAATAGTGAATCGCTAGAAATACAGAGGTGTGGGAGCCGGAGCAAGTGTTAACCGACTCTGGTGCATGACTTTCCTGTTTTCCGTAGGTAAAATAGCTAAAAGTGCATGTATACTTAGCTTGGTGTACATGCTCTTATGTTTCTTAGCTAAAAGTGCATGTGTACTTAGCTAAGGCAGCTGGTGTTTTAAGATCTTAACGTTTAGGTTTTAACCATGCAAATCATATTGAAAACAAACTTGACATATGATGCAAGGAAATTATGATAGAGCTAAGCTAATTATTTGCAGGGTGTTTCCCTATCGATTATGAGTTTATAGAACCCATTTTTACTTGTGCAGTACTAACCTACTCAAAAATCGAAGTTGAGTTCCCAATGTACGTTGCTATTATAATCTAGACCCGGGGATGCTGTCGACAGTGGCGTAGCCAGGAATTAACGATAGTGGAAGCACTTTTTAAACAGACTTCAACAAAAAAAAAAATCATAATTAGCAACGCCAAAATAATAAAAGAATGCTTGTGCTAAAAATAATTTTAAAAAAAATGCTAACACATTTACTAAGGAATTTCATAAACTATCAAAATAAATCAATTGTTAGAATTGTCTCAATGGACCAAGTCTAACAGCAGTTAAATACACAATAACTAAAATGTTAATATTCAGCAATCTTGATCCAATCAGAAAAAATGTGCTTTTCTTTTCAAATTTTATGCTTAAACCTCTAATTTTGTCACGCGTTGTAAGTTCTATCGACAAAAACAAGATTACTTTCAAAATAATTAATAATTAATAAAGTATAATGCATATAACCCATGATTTAGCCACTTACAAATTTGGATATTATGTATTGAGGAGTTTCAAATGGTGAGTGGTGACTCTATTTTTATTCATTAAACATCTCACTTCGCAAATGTATTTGAATTATTGTAATATTGGAAACAAAAAGTTGAGAATGAAATATATACAAAATATATTAAAGTACTCCCTCCGTCCCTTTTTTTGTGTCCAATATTCCATTTTGGAATGTCCCTTAATAAGTGTCCATTTTATAAAGTTAGGAGGGTAAAAGTTTGTGTATTGTCTATTTTGTCCCTAAAAATAGATTTAATTTTGAAAAGTTAGTGAGTAAAAGTGTAATGATAATAGGTAAGTAGGAAAAGTAGAGGAAAAAGTTGATGTGAAAGATATAATGATGATGTCTTTTTAATAAGTTAGAGTTACGAAATAGGACACTTAAAAAGGGACGGATGGAGTAATTAAACAAAGAATAATTTAATTAAGAAGCCAATTACAAAGAAAAAATACAAAATCTAGAAAGAAAAAAAAAAGAATATTCAGTGGAGACGCATGCCCCAGTTCGTCCTCAAGTGGCTCCACCTGTCGAGCAACTTCTTCCTTAGAATCCATTCCGTTATTCCATATACTCTATACCTAAAGGAAATTCTAATTATTTAAAATTGGAAGCAAATTACGTTAGAGAGAATCCCGATGATTGAAGTGATCTTTATCACACAAACTTCCAAAATACTCCTACATAGGAATGATATTTTCAAGAAAAGGAAGACTTGTTACAACTTACATACAAAGTATCTTATCAGTAAATGTGCTTTTTCTTCATAAGCTTTCAAACCTTCAATCATACTAATTTTCTACATTTTTTTATTTTTTTATTTTTTGTTTATAAAATATAAAAAATAAAGAGAGAGAGAGAGAGAAAAACGTGGGGGGGAGAGAGAGAGAGAGAGAGATAGACGTGGGGAGGGGGTGTGAATATGGAGGGAAAGTAATTATATGCCTCTGGAGCACCGTCACGTGATGCCCTATACTCATTCTTCACCACACATATGTTTTCCAATACATAGAATGTGAATAATGCTAGCGTGCATTGAATACGAGACATGAAAAAAAATTGAACTATCTTTTTTATCGAATACTATTGTGTTCATCTGTTTAATATGCAGCGCCGAAAAAAACACTAACCAGTGTGATATTTTTATACCGTGCATCGAACGGGCACAAACGCTAGTTTGGAAAAAGGAAATGGATCCTCTCCACTGTCTGAAAGGGATTGGGCAGTCCTGTCCGGCTCGTTCTCAGCTCTTCCTTAGCCCACTTTGATACTCATGACCATTTTACTTTATAGATAACATCAACCACATTGAAAATCATCTTGATGAGATGTCGTCCGATATGAATTTTAACAGCATTTTATCTTTTTAAAAATGAGCTCTGTAATGTAGTGCAATGTTGCAATGTTATTTCCATCGAGTCAAATTCACTTCAAAATATACACCACTTTTAGCACGGTTGATGCTATAGACGAGACCTATAAATTGAACGGGCCCCGATAATTGAAATGAGTTCAAAGTGGACCCAAAAATGGGCCGGATAGGACCGTCTTCAAGCCCTACAAATTAAAGGGACCGTAAATGTTGATTGCAAAGGTAGCTGGTGTTTAAGATATGCTACAACTTGTGCCTTTCAGCTTCTTAGGGAAAATGTTGATTGCGTCTTCTTTTACGGTTTTTTTTTTACGGATAGTCCCCAAAGTACTTTCAAAATGTCAATCTGATCTCCAATATACAAATCGCGTCTATTACATCCCCAATGTTTATAATGCGTGTTTAAATGGTCCCCGGAGATAACTCCGTTACCTATCCTATTGCCATTTAAAATGAGGGCATTACAATCAAACCACCCAAATTCCCCACTCTCCCCTTCAATTCACTGTTCAAAACTGAGTAGATTGGGAAAAAAAAACTACTGTATTGATTGAAAAAAAAGAACACAACCGAATAGATGTGATCATCATTAAAACTAATTCAAGTTTTCAAAAATTTCACGATCTTCCAACAGCTCATTATTGGAACAACAATTATCTTCGCTGTCGTCACCGCAACCATACACAGATCCAACAACAATTGATCTTCCAAGTACCTCTGCAACAACACCCTCACTTCACCTCCTCCTCCTCCTCTCTCTCTCTCTCTCTCTCTCTCTCTCTCTCTCTCTCTCTCTCTCTCTCTCTCTCTCTAGGTTAGGGTTTCTTACACTGAACCGTCTTGGTATAATCTCTAGGTACGTCAACGACGACCGTGAGCCATTGATGGATTTCAACGACGACGTCCATCCGATCCAGAACCCCAACAAGGAGGCGACAATCGAAATTGGCGTCGAGAGCACAGACGCCGACACCTGTCTATGAGGAATTCAAGTCGAAATCGAAGCCCCAAAAGAGGTTGATCAAGAAGAACTTGGCAGTGGACAAGGAAGGCACTCCCGATTTGGATTCGACTACGTGGCGGCAACAGCATTTGAATAGGAGAACGGTGAGCCGATTTTGTCAGGGGGTGGGATAAGGAAGAAGTATTCAAAGGATGGGGGTGGGGTGGGAAGAGAGGGAAGTCAGAGAGGAAAGTGAGAGATTAAAATCTGCTCTTCAATCGGATCAAAACCAAGGGGTTTCATGGATTTCAACTTGTTTCCTCCGTATTCTTGTATTTTGCAGTACTTTTATGAGTCCTCAAAATAAATTTACTACCATTGGAGCATGGGTCATCATGGAGTATTTAGTTGCATTATGGTTATTTGGTGTGGGTGGACAAGGTGATTTAGAGGAGAGAGACAGGGTTAGGGTTTTGAGGTTGAAGATGAAGTTTTGTGGGGGTGATGATTGTTTATAAAGGGAATTCCACAAATACCCCCGTATTTGATGGTAATAGGTAACAGAGTTAGTTCCAAGGACCATTTAAACGTGCATTGTAAATGTTGGGGATGCAATAGACGCAATTTGTATATTGGAGACCAAATCGACATTTCAAAAATACTTTGGGGACCATCTGTACAAAAAAGCCCTTCTTTTTACTAACGTGTTTTTTATCTGTAACAAACTATTTTCCGGAAAACCCATTGCTCCGAGATTGCTTTAATGCTGAGTGTCAGAAAAATACACCATGGAATTTCTAAAACATGTCCAATTCATGGCATGCGAAAATTATGAATCCATACATACCTTCTGACATTGTAGATGATGTCATAACTTGTAGTAGATTGAAGCTCCAGAACCCTCCAAGCTTGAAGATGATGATGGTTTTCAAAATGAGGTCTCGAAGTTCCTACCGCAAAACAGTTCAACTTGTGCCAGTTTACTTTTAAGCCCTCAAAGTGGATACATGTGAGTCCACATGTAGTCATTTACAAGAAAAGCAGTCGAACAGTTATACTGCACTACAACGAACCATCATCTATTATCCCCAGTGTGATAACGGGTCAAGTCACCTAAGTTACAATAATTACATGATCTACACTAGAAAATCGCGGAAACAAACTCACCAAACTTCCAGACGGACGGTTGGGGGAACTATTGCATCAAGCCACTCACAGACGCTCTCCATTCGAACTTTATACCACAAGTTTGCTTCTTCATAAAGCCAGCTGTTGAATCCCTTGTAGACCTTCTGGCAAGGGCTGACCGCAAGAACTTTCAGTTCGACTAGGTTGTCAAGCAGATACTTGAGGAGCACTTGTTCGTGGTGATTACCATAAAACCCATTAATCTCTAGCTCAGTGAGATGGTTATGAGGGCAGTCATGAAGGATCCTCTCGATCTCCTTTGGTTGTTTAATAAAGTTTGCGCAAAACAACTGTTAGACAATATTTTGTTTGAAGGGAGTCAGTTGTTTTGTTCATCAATACTCAACCAGCACATATAAGGCAACATTCAGCATAGACAACTTGTTTGAGCTTCCTCGTGTTAAAAACAGAAATGCTACCTCCGGGCCCCCTTTGTCAATTTTCCTTCCAGACATCTAAAAATTGTCACTATGCTTGAATTTAATTTGTTCTAATTTCTCTAACTTATTTATTTTGTTTTGACAGATATATGTTAATTGGCGGAAAAACTTTGAAAAAAATCACAAACACAGAGTATGTGTTCAGCAAATAAAAGAACACGGCTATCCAAAGGGGACAAACATATAAAGACGGATGGAGTGCGCAAATACTTACATTTAGCTGCAGTTTGTACAACAAGGGGAAATTCTTCAGGATATAATTACTCCAGCAGAGTTTGTCTTCATCGTCAAAAGGAAAAATGGTCAGCACCAATTCCCTGATATTGGTGAATGTAGTAGGTACAGTTTCTGGAAGCTTTAGCACCTAAAACAGAAAGATTATGAACTAAGCAAATACCCAAAAATAAATAAACAAATAAAGACTAGACAAAAGAGTGTTCATATATACAAGTTGAGTATGCAAAGTTTATAATATTTAACTTTTAGTAATAATCCAACGAAAACAAATTAGATCCAGCGATGACACAAAATATTACATGGACTCTTCTAAGCTAGTGTATAAAGTACAAATGTCTGACACTAGCCACTTAGATAAGGGTTAAAGATCCGTGCTGAGATATTCACTAAAATATTCAATTGGACATTCACCTACCATGCACATTTAGTAATTTGTTATTTACCATGAACTATGCATAGAACTCTATCCATGAAGTGTCCTGAGACACAATGTAAACACTAAACACCTTTACTATAGCGAATAAAAGAAATCCATTATGAAGTCAATATATTTTCAGGATGTCCCATAGTCCTAGAGATGGAAATTAGAGGAATGTGATTCTTGGATACACAACCTTGCCAACACCTGTATGCAAGTGCATTTAGCAGAGATGACACATAGCAACACAAATTGACTTGAATTGAAAAGGAAGGACCAAAATCACTAGTCACAATTGTAAAAGTTTCAGGTCTATCACCATCACAAATTCCTAAAATGTCGATTGAAAATGCCCGGAGATATTATACACAGATTTCACATTTTACCTTCATAGCCAGTACCGAGACTAAATTTAGGGTCTCCAATTGAGGAACATCACTCACAAATTTTGTCAGAGCATAAGCTGCACCATCCAGCCTGCTGTCAGTAGTGAAATTCAGAAAGGCCTCAGCCAGCCTTGGTACATCTTTGAAGTAAAAGAAAATCAAGTGACCGGTATATTCAAACAAAGCAAGATTTTTGGCGCGTAGTTCCATTTTCTGCAATCTGAAACAGTCGTGTATGCTCAAACGCTTCAACCGGAGGTTTGGAGCAATAAAATTCAATTCGAAGAGACAATTGCACAGATGCAAACTTAGTCCTTCAAGAAACAAGCAAGCTGACAAGAGACTCTCCAGCTGCTCATCACCTATTTTTACATTTTCCAGTTGAATGGTAACAAGGGAGATGAGACAGTTGGAATCTAGAGGAGCAATGAGGCCACATGAGGTAAGTTGCAGATGCTTTACACTGCTTTTTTTCCCAGCAGCAGCAAGAAGCCGGATAGGGAACTCGTATTCTTCTGACCCTTCTGACGCAGTAGAAGAATAATGATCCACTGTAAAAATACAAGACTCTGATAAATCAAGATCGATATTCTCAACTCCCTTTGTTATTGCAGAATTGATCCATTGGTCTATGTGAGGAGCAGAATCCTTGCCTAAGCAAAAATGGAGGGCAAAAGAGTCTACTTTTGTGCCTTTGCATCGCTGATGCATAAATTGATTGACCCGCTCTAGAAACTTCCATGTCTGTAATTTTTTCTCTGACTCGGATATGCTGTTGGAGGAAACTACCCTCCCAAGTACATTAGCAGAATCGAACCAGAGGTCAGAATGACAAATCCAGATGAATCTCCATTGCTTAGATAAGACACTTGTCCTCACAGCATCTTTCAATGTCAGCATAGAGATGATAGTGGAAAGTACCCCATCTGGAAGTTCAATAAGTTGATCATTCTTTCTCTGCCCAATCAAAAGCAAGCATCAGCAAACTAAAGAACTGACTATCTTAGTGTCAAAATTTAGTAACTAATTATCCTTCCAAATATGTGAGAAATTGGTACGCACAATCGTTTTAGCAGCTTTTGTCGCTCGACCCATTATGCTATACAAACCCAGCAAAATTTATGCAGTCATCTTATCCTTGTTGGGAGTACAGAACATTTTCAGTACCGAAGCTTGACAGTGTTCGGCAATTAGAGCTTCTGATCAAAACAATAAGGACAAAAGTTTAGAAGTGAGCAGAAACAAAAGATATACAAGATACAACACTCATGAAGATTATGTCAAAAGGAAAAGAAAATCACCTTAGAGACAGTTTCCCACCGAATAAAAAAGGATAACATAAAACCAGTTAGGATTAGTTTCACACTGGTACATGATTAGTGAAACATTTAATAACCAAATTTTCGAGAGGATGTCAA
Source organism: Rhododendron ovatum (assembly GCA_019656835.1). NCBI lineage: Eukaryota > Viridiplantae > Streptophyta > Magnoliopsida > Ericales > Ericaceae > Rhododendron > Rhododendron ovatum. Next base: position 41,724,662 of record CM033798.1, on the reverse strand, counting down.
ACTCTAAAGTACTCCAATTTATCATGTACCATCAAACTCTGAAATGAGGCAACACGTGGGCCCCTTAAGCCCTTAATATTTTTTTCCACTGTGGGCTCCTGACATGTAGGAAATTTTGGATTAATTCTTTACAGATACAACATAAAACTGTTCATAACACGATAATACGAGATTCTGTGTGTTCCCGTGCATTGAATGGGAATAACTCTAGACAAATGATGCAAAACGGAGAAAATAAATGTACCACAAAGACAATACAAGTGTGGTCATTTTCAGTTTAATTCCTCAAATCCAAGTATGAAACCACCCAACTGCTTAGTCGTGATTTCAGATTCTAAGTCAGAGCGAAAACCCTAGTTTTGTTTGGGTAAGCACTGAAACCCTAGTTTTTCGCGTTGCACATTACACAGTCTGGAGTTGAATACTAGACAACAAGTAGACTATACACATACTATACATATACATATATATATATATATATGTATGTATGTATGTTATGTATGTATATGCGCAAACGGATACCTGATAAAGGAGCAATATTTTAAAGAAAAAATATTAATAGTTATGAACTAGAAAGCAAGAACGAGGTCAAGAAAAAGAAGATTCAGAAATTCACTTACTACAAAAGCACCGGAAAAGCTCTGGACCGCTTTTCTCAGAGAGAGATTACGAGATCTGTGACTGTGACGGAGGAGCCTCCATCGTGTTACGGCTAGAGAGAGAGAGAGAAGATAAACTACGGTAATGGAAAATCGGTCTTTTAGCTGGGAAAAAATAATTTCAAATTCTGGTTCACCAGAATATAGGTGGCAATTTGGCCATGAGCAATGCTATATCCACTCCTACCGATTACTTCTCCAACTATATTATCTCTTACGGTCCGTTTGGATGAAAGATTTAATTTTGAGTGGATATGTAATGATGGTAGATTTGAGGATGGATATAATGAGGGATGATAAGTAATGAGGATGACCCCAACTCTGAAGAATGGTGTATTTGTAATGAGGTGTTTGAATGATTTTCTGAGAAGGAGATTTGGAGGGCGATATAATGAGATTAGATGTCAAATGACTGAATCACCCTCCTTGATTTTGTAATGCTCCAAATTGGTTTATTTCATTAATTAGAAAAAAATTAGTATTTACCATTAATTTGAGGATAAAATAAATTTATTTTTAATTTATAAATGTTTAAACCATATATTTAATAAACAATTACTATTATTTTCCAAGGAGAAAACGCAATGGGAAAGAGAAAAAGAAAAAAAAACCAAAGCTGTTCATACGTGTATATTAGTATCAGTATATGTATATTTACATATACATATACCAACACAGATCCACTTCCAAAAAACCCACGGACGCATCCACCACTGCCTCCCCTCTCCCCCCAACCCCCTCCTCAGCCTCCACTCCGACAATCGGCGACCTCCTTCTTCTCTGACGTTCGGCGACCTCCGACGACGACGATCGGAATCCTCCTTCTTCTCCGACGCCGACGATCTCTGTGAGGTATCACTCCTTCTCCTCCTCCTCCTCCTCCTCCTCTATCTTCTTCGGTTTGGTTTCTGTGCTCCACAAACGCGTGATGACAAAAAAATGGGTGAAATGATCATTACACAGCCCCGCATAACTAACGACAGGGGTACCCCGTCGTTAGCTAATCCGGCCACAGGTGGATTTGTAGTCCGAAGTCCCCAAATCAGGGGGCAAATCGGGGTGGGTTTTTTCGTTCCCAAAGACCGGAGAAGAGAAGAGCCCAGACTTTATCTTCAGCTGCATCACAAATCCGGGGCCATATCCACCGGCCAAACAGGCTGTTAATATATATGTTAGCCTCATACATTTAATTAGAGGTGGCAAACGGGAAGATTTGGATGGGTTGAAACGGATCGCGGATCAAATATAGGTCAAAAATAAACGGGTTGAAACGAGTCGGGTCAAATACAGGTCAAGCCAAACCCAAACCCGCACGATCTGATCCGTTTTTCCTTTAAAAAAAAAAAAAAAACTAATTCCCCTATACTGAAACTTGGACTTGCTAAACAAAAATATCACATTTACGAACCTTTCATAATCAATAAGAAAAAAAAACTCCAAGTCATGCCTTAAAAAAAAATACGAAATCGTCTCTGGTTTTTACTATTATAATCAATGATGCAGAATATGGCTAGTTTATATATGCATAGAGAGATTTACGAAGAGCTGAAACCACCACTTATGTTTGGATTAAAAAGTCAAGTGACTTTTTTTTTTGTCTCTATTCAATTTTTTTTTGTCTTTGCTTGTTTTGCGAGAAATTTTTTACCCGTATTAGTTTGTCTCAACGAAAGAATCGAAAAAGTAATTTGGGTGAAAGTCATAATTCTTTACTTTTCCAATTAGAGCAAATCAAAAATCATAAAATACTTGTCACAAAACAACGAGCACGAAAAAAAGTTGAATAAGAACAAAACGAAAAAAACTCCAAAAGAGAGAAAGGAGCTTAATGGACGAGTGTGTGTGTGTGTGTGTGTGTGTGAGAGAGAGAGAGAGAGAGAGAGAGAGAATTTGTGTGGATAAATTTGACTGTCCGAATGTGCCGAGCGGATACCGCATGAGATATACTGACCCGGTACCAAAAAATTCCTCGTTCTTATCGAAACGGGCCTTGTCAGAGTGATCGATTTTGGAGATTAGTCTTTGAAATGGAGAGAGAGAGAGAGAGAGAGAGAGAGAGAATATTTGTGTGGATCTTACCTCACTGGATCTTTTTTCTAGCAAAAATTGTTCATTCTTGTTTTGTACATGAGGTGAGAGGATGAGCGAGAGATTAGCAGATCAATTACCTGTGATTGATTGTTTTGCAGGGTGGGTCTTTTGATTCTAACCCAATTTGAACCCATTTTTAACCCACTTAAACCCATGTAAATGTGGGTTTATATGGGTTGAACCCATATAAATCCATTATAAAATATGGGCGGGTTAGGTTGGATTATTAGTGGGCGGGTTAAAAAATATGGATTGAAATTGTCACCTCTGCATTTAATTATATATAATAGGCCTCACACATATTTGAAAAATAAATGATCGGAAAGTGATTGGTAAAAGTATACCACTTATTGATTTGGATCCATCCAAATTCATCTATTTATAACCATTCCACTAAGAGCATCTCCAACGAGAGATGTCAAAGCTAAGGTAAACAATCAAATGGCTAGTTGTGGCATTAAGTCACCATCCAACCATGATGTCTTCTATTGTGTCAAAAGTGACATGATTTTGAAAGGAGATGATGTGGCTTTGAAGAGAAGCCCCAACATATCAATTTTGACATCAATCTTTTATATTGCCAATTTTCAAAAATTGACCATAAGCTTTCAAAAGTATTTGACATAAAGGTTGGAGAATGGGAGCTTGATGTCAAATTGTCACTAAGTCTTCAAAATAATTTGATATCTCCACTTTTGACCTTTCTTGTTGAAGATGTTCTAAGCCTTCTTATTCAATAAGTACTTATTTTGCAACTTTGGAAGTGAAAATAAGAATCATTGTTCCACTAAGAGCTCTTAAAAAATATTAAGGGGTTTTTCCCGTAATGAAAAATTTGTAAATTTTTATTTGTGGTTGAGAAGTTGTTAGGTGTTTTTGGTAGTGAATAAGTAGTTGAAAAATGTCAAGTTATTTTCAGTAGTGAATAAGTTGTTAATGAATTTGTGAGTAAAGTTACTGTAGCAAAAAATATTTTTGTTGATAACTTTTTTGTCAGTGGAAACCAAATGGTAAAATACTAAAATTTTTTTGTTAGTGAAAACGATATGGTAAAATACGCTAAATTTTTAGTGTTTTTTGTCGGTGGAAACACCCCTTAAGTTAATTTTTTAGTGTTTTTGTCGGTGGAAACACCCCTCAAGTACTTATTTGATGTGCTATTTTTGATTACTTAAATATTTTTATATGAATCTAAAAAAATATGCAATATATATCTTAGTTGATAGATCTTAATTAGTTATGTTCTACAAAGTTTGCAAAACCATGAAATTTTTTATAAATTGAAAGATATAAGCAATAAAAAAAATAACACAGAATTTAGAATTAGAAATAAGAGGTAGTAAAATACAGTAGAAGAAGAAAATATGGTGACCATGAAATTTTAAGGCAGTCCTACCCTTTAAGTAAAGTAAAAACGGAGTCGAGAAAATTGAAAACGTGAGTGTCCTTTCTCCACCCTTTTCTCCATCGTTCGCTATACCAAAACCCTAGCTCGCTCTGTCTCTCTGTCTCTCTCACTTCAGGTTTGATTTCTCCCCGGTTCTTCCTTCTGTTCCTCCCTCGTCTTCCAAGTTGTTGGCCCCTTCATTGAACACCTGTACTAAATATCTAGGGTTCGTACGATCGGTACTTGAAGGAGTTAGTCACCGGAACGATCGGCAGTCGAAGGAGTTGTCTAAGGCAACAATCGAACAACCGTCATACGTAAGTCAGTTTAACTTCATCCCAGTGTTTGCCCAACACTGTTGGGTTTGTTTGAAGTCGATTTACTTAACTGCATTATGATGTGATATCGACTTTTAATCATGAAATCTGTTATTGCCCTTTGTTTTGTGGGCGTGTAATTTTTTTTAAAAATCTATTGTTGTGTTTTGGGTTAGTTTTTTGGTCGAGGGGTGGGGTGGAAGTAGGATGGAAAGCTACATCTGTTATTTTTTAAGATGTGTGACATTGAAGTGATATCAATCCTCTAGTATTGTGACATGAATAAGCTCTTCGTAAGACCATGATTTGTACCTTGTTAGTCCGGGTCCGTGAGCGTCTCTAACCCAACATCCTTTATTGCTCCATTTGAGAGGATGAAATTAACATTTCTTCAATCGAAAAGTGGATATAGAGAAGTTTACTATTCATACAAACTCGGAAACTCCAATCACAAACCTCTATATCTCTACATCCATCTCTATTCCCAAAAAAATCTCACTTTTTCTCCATTATTATTCAATCTCAATGCAAATCTCCAATCATTATTCAATCTCTTTTTTCCATACTCTATATATGGAGTATCAAATTTTATCCTCCAAAAATAGAGGAGGAAATAGAGGATGGGTTGGAATGAAGATTTCCTCCAAAATAGAGAAATAGAGGTAGAAATGGAGGAATAGAGGATGGGTTGGAGGATTTGGAAATCAATGATAGAATACTATTTGAAACACGAATATCCAGACACTTTCATTTAACATGGTACATTTATTTTGCCAAAAAAGAAAGTTTCAATATGATAAAGTTTAGCCATATACATAATCTTCCAAAATATTCTTTGCACCCAATCTCAATCAACGCTATGCGCTCGCGTTCTCAATCATCGCTCTCCTTAATTTTAGTTGTTTGGAATGTTTTTCAATGACGCATTCACATTCTCGCTCACTCACTCACACGCAAGCGCACTCGAATTATATGACTTGGCGGGCTGGTTTTATTTTCGGTTGGGGCTTATTAAGGACCGGCCTGTTTTTCACTAGGGCCTTAAATTTGGTCCGTTAGGCCCATCACCCAGAGAGATGCAGTAGTCATTCCTCCTTCGGGCCTCCAGGGCAATCGATGACACATTCTTCAACTTTGACAACCAGAGAGAAAGAGAGAGCTCGCAACACGATCGGGAGGCGAAGAGACTGAAGACAATCTCCCCCAGTAAGGTTATTCATTTCATTCCAATTCTCATGTTTTTTCGTATCTGTATTAAGTTATTAAATCAAGAAAAAGTTGAAGCAAAGCATTTTACTCCAAGGCCCCTTCGCTTTGTACTTAGTTAAGCTATCAGAACTTACAAATAAGCGATTTTAGATACGGGTTCTATGTTTCTCAATCGGAGGTGGGTGTTTTCGAACCCGATTGTTCCCCGTCACTATAAATGAGAGAGAAAAAAACTTCGATATTCTAGTTTCTTTGGTTTTCTCATGCACAGACGGAGAACAAAAGCTTTGTGTACTTTGAATTTTTGTGTGTCTCTGGACTGAGAATGACCTTACTTGTTGCTGTGCAATTTTGGGCGCTTCTTTATGAAGGTGGGCAATCATGGTGTTGTCTAACAAAAATGCTAGAACCACACCCAAGTTACACATCTATTTACACACACCCACACACATAGGTGTGTCGTGTGTGAGCTCCACACACACTGGATGTGTAGTGTGGGTGGAGCCTGCACACATTAGCGTGTGGATGTATAACTTGAGGTGTGGTTCTATACATTGGTTCGCCAAAATGCCCTACTCAGAAATGCGTGTGTGAATGACTCAGAAATGTTGTCTTTTATATGAAGCACGTGCAATTTTTTTGCATCTTATGTAACCGTCAGATCTTTATGACATGAATCCAAATGAACAAGTGGCCCTTGACAGAGTTCAATGGAGGAAACGGATTCGTGTGGCCGATCCCAAGTGATTGGGACGTAAGGCTCAGTTTGGTTTGGTTTGGTTTATGTAACCGTTTATGTTTCCCTACATCTACAGAGTCCACTATTGATATTGGAAAATCACATAATTTCTTTTGCCAATTTGTTCACTATCTGGCACGCCCTAGATTTGTAAATTCGCACGTCTTTTGTCATGCTCTGGTTGTTCCCCCTGTTGCATTTTGTCTCTATGGTTTTGCGTTGGATATCTTGGAATGTTTCCCACCTTTTTTTATTCCTAATACTGGGTAGCCAACAGCCCAACACTACTGAATTTTGTCATGTTAAGTCTGTATTTCAACAAATTTTTTGGTTTGGGAAAGTAGTAGCTGTCACATTTTCTATAGATATATTGCTTTCTTATGTGCTTGTTATTGTTGTAGTCATTCCTTTAGTTTTTTTTCCATGTTGTGCTGTGTGGAGCAAGGGCAGGGTTGGTGTGATGATTTCATTTCCTGTCCTGTGCGAATGTTGTATCCTGGACCTTGAATATCATCATGGGTTTAAAGGGCATTCACTAATTTTGTGCTCATCTGGGCAGTAGTGTCCACTCCTACTGAGTAGTGCACTGATGCTAAATGTGATGTGAGTTATTAATGAGAGTATGCTTGTGTTCCTTGCTAACAAGCGAACCATCTCACTCCGTTTTGCCCCTGACCCCACAGTACGTACCCGTTAGTGACTTGCTCTCTTGCTCCAGCAAATAAAGTGGTGTTTGTTTCTCTTTTGGTTTTATCTTGGCCTGAATGTGAGACTGCTAGTTGAAGCATCCAATTGTTTTTGTGAAAATGTTGTCAACGGTTAAGGGCACTAATCATTCTTGAAAGTTAATTTGTTGATATGTAGGAGTATCATATTTTTACCCTGAAAGGCTACTGCCATTTTATCTTCTTTCTTTTTTTGGTAAGTACTGCCATTTTATCTTCTTTCTTTTTTTGGTAAGTACTGCCATTTTATCTTAATCAATTATAAAAGACATTTCTTTCATTCTTTGTGACTTGTTTAGGAAGTCTCATATGGGGTCAAGAGTTGTTTAGTTTCATTTGTTTCCTTATATCTGCCTGGTAGGTAATGTATGCTTAGCTTGACTTTGTTTATCCCTTCTCCCAGTCCCTGTTTATCAATGTAGTTTTGTTATTGGAGTCTAGGAAATGTATGTTCTACCTTCAAATTTAAATCAAGGTATATGATCCAAAACTCGTAGAATTTGTGTTCAAATTTATTTGTTGCTTGTATTTTTCGTTGGCATTGATGTAACACTGTTTGGTGTGTTGGCTTAGTATTTAGAGTGACATGATAATAGTGGATAGCAGGGCTTGGGAAAGAGGAAGACCTAAACTAACTTCGGATGCCGTGACACTGAAAGATTTGGGTTTATTGAACCTAAGTGTACAGGTAGCCCTAGACAAAGCTCAATGGAAAAAAAAGGATTTATGTAGCCGACCCCAATTGATTGGGACACAAGGCTCTGTTTGGTTTGGCTATTCTACATGGACTCGGTTATAGGCATCTGATCTGAGGTCCGCGTGCTAGATTCATTTGATGCTCATGTACTAGGAGTCAAGGACAAGAAGAAAGGATTAGACTTCTTGATTCTTAAATACTTCATTTACTTTTAAAAGAGGATATTTGTAGTAGATAATTGTTGGGATACACCTGAACTCTAATCTCTCATACTGGGGTATTGAACCTAAACTGTCATGTATCCCCACAAGGGATATGAGAATGAAATAATTTGCATAGTGACATTCGGGAATTGATGTAGATATTGGGTAGATGTTCACTTATACAAGTCAGAGACAAGGAATTCGTATTCATATCCTGGTATCGCCTGTCAAAGACATGTTACTTGACAAAACTTGAAGAGTCAGGTAATTTAGGTTGCTAGTGTGGCTGAAATGCTGCGCCTCACATATTACTTGAGCAAAGGACGTGAATATGAACTTGTTAAAAGTTTTCTTCATCGAATTATACTCCCTGAATGGTCCCATCTCTTTTAGTGGCTTTTAAGCAATGAAGCACGGATACGCCTAACCCAATCACGTACAGGTATCGGATACTTCCCAGATACGGATACGCACCCGATACGCCCCGATACGTATCGGATGCGGCAAATAAGTATCCTGTAATTAAATTAAATGTTTTAATTTTCGGATACGCGAGGGATACGGCCGGATACTTTTGTGATACGGTGGCAGTCACACACAGTGAGAGAGAGAGAATCAGAGGCGAGAGAGAGAGAGAGAGAGAGAGAGAGAGAGAGAGAGAGAGAACCAGATGACGACGGCGGCATCGACAACCGATTTTTTACCCCTTTCAATTGATGACGACGGCAGCTAGATCAGATGTAGATCGTTATGTTTTTTTGCTGGGTTTCTCTATTGTTTTGATCATACCCCTTAAGTTCTCTTTATCACGACACTAAAGTCCCTTAATTTCTAAAAATTACAGTTTTATATCTCCCAGACTCCTAATTTTATATTTATCTCCCAGTTTTACCCCTAACAAATATAAACATTACATCATTTTGACTTCTTATGCCTAGTAGGAGACTAATAATTATGAATATATATAATTTGCACAGCCGTATCTCCGACGTATCCGTATCCTAGTTTTTTAGGTTTTGCCATATCGTCGTATCTGTATCGTGTCGTATCCGTATCCGTGCTTCATAGCTTTTAAGGATATAGCGTGGCATTTAGTTCCATGTTCATTAAAGTAAAATAACTTGTCTTCCTCAGTAGGACTTTAAACAGTTTCTGAATTACCTCTTCCGTTATATTGTGGCAGATAATGGCTGGAAAAGCAGTAAAGTCTATATCAAAAGCTGTTGGGGAGTACCAGTATCCGTGGCAAGCAAAGTTGGCAAAGTACAAGGATGAGTTTGCTAAGGGCGTTTGGGGTTATTGGGAGCTTGGGGCATGGAAGCCACTGAGCATCAGTGCCCGCCACAGAGCTCGTATCCGCAAAGAAGTCCTTCTTGCCGATCAGGACTGGCCGTATGATCCAGCACGGAAAGAGATGAGAACTAAGAGGAAGGGGCATAAACATGATAAGATATCGGCAGAAAAGCGGGCCCGTACTGCTGAGTTAATGCAGAAGATGCCTCAGATGTTGGCAGATTACAGGAAGAGAAGGTGGCAGAAGAAGATGAATGAAGAGGAGGCCAGGGCCAAGGCCGATGATTAGATTCGGTTGTGCTATCTTTGATTTGGTAATATGCCGCACATTAGTAGATTTTAGAGGATGGCTCTCTCCTTGCTGTTTGATTTGTTTCTCTCTTTCCGAATACAATACGTTGTTTTATGCAGGATTAATATTGAAGCTTTTGTGATGAAAAGGCTTGCAATTTGAAAGTAGTTTCATTGGTCTTGCCCTATGAAGCACCGACACCTCTAGAGGTCAACATATTGCAGTGTCGGATACGACGGGAACACGTATCCCATAATTTAATTTAAATTTGTGAGAGGTACACGGTGGGGGTCAAAGTGTATTTTTTTAAAAATTTTGGGGGTCAAATTGTGTTTTTTTTTAAAAAATTAGGGGCTAAACTGTAATTTTTTTAAATTCAAAGGTGAAACTATAATTTTTCAATAGGATTGTATTGAACTTATGAATGTCTTGTTTTGTTTGAATGTTATTGGAACTATGAATTTTTCGTTTTGTCCATATTTTGTCATTTAAACTTAAAAAAATATATAAATAAATATACATGTGGCGTGTCCCCTGCTGTGCTCGTGTTCATTTTTTTAGAATTCCCCTTCCGTGTCGGTGTCCGTGCATGATAAGTCTTGCCTCAACTGATGCCCCTGATTTCTGTCATCAAGCCAACTGAATGATGGCCTGTGGTGGGCGTGGCCTAAGATCAATGACACACACACTCTCTCTCTCTCTCTCTCTCTCTCTCCCTCTCTGTGCGCGCGCGGCACTCGTATTGTATGCGAAAAGTCTGAGGTTCCCGACGGGAAATCCCGACCGGATTCCCGACGGCCCGCCGGGTCCACTCCGGCCACTGGACGGCTGATCTGAGCCGTCCAAAAATTCTATGAAGTGTCATACGCACAAAAATGGAGTGCTTGGATCGGCCACCTACACACATCGGATGCCGTTGATTCCCGCGTAGGCCCACTCGGTGTTTTTTTTTAGAATTTTTGGACGGCTCAAATCAGCCGTCCGGTGGCCGGAGTGGACCCAACAGGCCGTCGAGAATCCGGTCGGGATTCCCCCGTCGGGAACTGTAGCGCTACTCTATTGTATGATTCTTGTGTAAAGCAAATAAGCATCATGCTAAAAAGGCCTCCTTTTACTTGGAAAACTGCTTGTCAAAGATCCAAGCAGTGATATATTATTTCGTTTTTGATCGAGATCCAAGCAATGGTTTGATAGTTCTGAAGGATCCCATCCTGTTTTGAAGCATTGAAAGCAACGGAAAAAGTAAGTAGAAATAATTAGTCCAATTGGTTGGTGGGTTTGTTTCACATAATTGACCAGAGTTCGATTCTTAGGATATTCTTAGGGTCAAACGCAAGAAATTAATTTCTTTTAATTCGGTTGGTTGGTAAGTTTATTTCTCACATAATTGATCATGGTTCAATTCTCAGGATCATGCTGCAAGAAATTGAGTTTCTTAGTTCATGCATAGATGGCATGTTCTTTGACTGGACTAGAGAATCAATCAAGGTGTGTGAAAGCTAGCCCGAACACCTTGATCGTAACAACAACAAAAAAAAAAAGTAAATCATTTGAACAGACGTTCAGGAAAAATTTTGTTTTAAGACGACAGATGTATAAACGATGTTGGATTCCTACAAATTTTAATAACAGCCATTTTTTTACCATCATAAATTTGATCCAAAAACACCCATCGGGGGTTGCAAGAGAATTTTCATCACAGGTTAGAACCCGAACCACCTTGACGCAAGCCCCATGCTATATAGGCACATGTTGTCTGGGCTATAACCGATTCACTGAGCTGTTCATGATATGCTTAATGCTTGGCTCGTTACTAAATGAGTCGGGCTCGAGTGAATTGTAAGTCAGCTTGTCTATAAAAGCCCGGCTTGTATATAGAGGCTAATTTAATAAACCAACCGAACTAAACGGGCTAAGGTCGAGCTCGATACTTTGGCTCTACTCAAGGAACACAATCAGTGAACGATGAAAAAACTCATAAGAAGAGAAACACTTCACAAAAGGGAGGAGAAAAAACAAAAAAACAAAAAAAAAGAAGAAGAGAAAAGACAATGAAAAACCACCATTAATCGAATAGTAGTTTAGTAGTGAAGCGAAGACATAAATTTATTCTCTCTACTACCATATTTGCTTTCTCTTGATAAATTCCTTCAAGAATCCTCTATTCAAACACAGCCTACATCGATAAATATCCTTCACAAGCCCTAGGCATAAACACAACCAACGTTGAGAGCAAAATGAATAATTCTACATAGCAATCCTAGCGGAAATAGACATTCCAAGATATTCATGCGATTTGAAGACAGTTCCAAATTATGGAAACTACGATCATTCAACAATTCTACTTGGTTTACGATCGGTTGAGGAAGAAAGTTGCATGATTCAAGTAAAGAAGAAAAGGAGAGAGTGAGGGAGAAGAAAAACAAGAAGCAGCTTATCAAAAAGATAAGGCAAAACAAGCATTAAAAACTTCTGTACTCCACCAGGGAAGAAGTTCTAAATAAATGATGCTCCTAATTATATTAGTGTAAAGGATGTTGGGGAAAGGAAGAGTAGAACAATTAATCAAATGCTACAAAACACGTTTTTTTTTTACCATAGTTAAAATATTCCAAGAGGGCGGTAATTGAATGATCATGGTACACCGAGATTCTCCAGCCGCCAGTGCAAATCAATTTCTGATCTTCGAATTTGATCATGCCAGCTTTTTATACGTTTTTCGAAAGAACCCCAGCAGCAAAGAGTAGATTCCTACGAGAAAACTGTTGCCAAAACATGAATCAAGTGGATGCAAGGGGAAAAAGAAACAACGATCAAGCATTTAAGCATTGTGGAGTGTTCGCTTAAGTAGACCAGTCCTGATTGCGTCAAAAATGCAGTATGACTACATGAGCATGAGCTGTGTTTATGTTCTGGAAAACTGATCGTGAAAACAGCACCCAAACAGGTCTCAGAGATTTAAGATGTCAAGTATTTTACCTGCAATGAGTAGACTGGAGTAGACTTGGTAGGGAGAGTCTTCAATGACCTGAGTCTGTTTGTACTTCCAGTTTTGCTGATACAGAACATAGAATATAAGATCTCCACATAATTCTAAAAGAAGTAACGAAAAGAGGACAGCAAAGAGAGCCAATTTCTCATTCTGGCAAAAACTTACTTCTCTTCTATTTTCGGCGCTTTTGTGCTTGCTGTCACGTCCCACAGTTTTACAGTGCAATCAGCCGACCCAGATGCAAGAAGTGAACCTTCACAACTGCGGCAAACCAAATGGTAATCAGAAGAAATTTGACAGATTAAATTTATCTTCAAGCCATTCAGAGAACAAGATTGCAACCTGAAATCAAGTGTCCATACACATGAGCTGTGGCCCACCAAAGGCGTGACACAACGACCACTTGAGAGGTCCCACATCATAATTGTGCCATCTTCATCTCCAGAAGCCATGTATCGGCCATCAGGTGACATTGCCAAAGACAAAACCATGCTTCTGTGACCAATGAAAATTCTAACACACTCCCCACTCTGTACATCCCACAATCGAACTGTTTTGTCACTAGATCCCGTCGCAATGTAATTGCAGTTTTCATGCCACTGTACACACTGTAAATGAAATGGCAAATTGTAAATCATCTCTTTATGGTTAAATTTGGCATAGCGCCTGAAAATTTAGCAAGAGAAACTGAAAAGAAAGTTCACACATGAATGCAACTATATCAGGGGAAGTCTTAAGAGCACTGAACGCAACTAATCAAATTAAAATTCTGCAATGAAGGCACTCAGTGACTCAGGGACACAATGCAAGGAAAACTAGAAGCAACGTATGTTGAGACAGGTCACATACCTTATAGCGAGATATGAAAAAATGCAACTATAAAGGACGCAAGTATGAAAGTTGGAAAAAAGATAAAAACCAGGTAGAGAAACCAAGGTTATTTCTTCCTTATAAATGGAGACCGGGACTTGTATCCAGTAGATGGGAGGAAAACAGACAATGTAAGAGCCACAAAAGAAGAGGGAAGAGATAATACATTAAGTTCTAGAAAAAGAAAATCATCTAATCAACTTCAAGGATTCTACCTCTGCGATGTCTGATATCCTAGTGTTCATACAAACAAATTTCTTATTGGTCAGGTTGACTCAGTAGCAAGTGAAACCAGAATGAAAAGACACTTAAAACAGAACTCCTTGCATGCCCCGAAGGTCTGACCTGAAGACCAAATTTAAATGCTACATCGATAATGAGGAATCACAAAAAAACTTTGGCCGCAAATAGGTGAACCCTTAAAATGCACACTCCAGCATGACATAGATGTCTGTCTCTTCGTTCTTCCTTTTTTGGTTGCCATATAAGTTACCGTCGAGTTTTGCAGCCACATCACATCAGGTTTTACCAAGGAAAATACTGAAAGGGACAAAAAGGAAAAATGGAAAAACGGAAATTCCAAACCTTCTGTTCTCTTTAGTTGGTAATTTGACTGTTATTCATAAGAAGGCCAAACGTTAATTGCACGGCTTGATTTACATGACCTCAGACTTTGTGAGCTACGACACTTATAGGTTATGCCAAAAGGTGCTCAACATCATTTCATATGATTTACAACTGGGATTTAGACCACAACAAATGATAATTATAAGTAGACAACTGTGAGAGAGAGAGACTACTCACATCCACGTCAGATAAGTGTCCTGCCATTATCCTTAAAGGCTGTATTCTGTCCATGGACCAAATTCTTGCTGTTCGATCGTGTGAAGCACTGGCAAAATAATGTCCCGCAGGACTAAACTGCATTGACCACACGCAAAGCATGTGTATAACTAAAACGTAAATAAGGGAAAGTATAGAACAAGAAGTATATTGTGTATTCTTCAAGTCTACTTGGATACTTAAATGTTCTAAATCTCTTAATTTTCTTCTGTAACATAAAAGCTAGCTACTCTTAACCAGAAGTGGCCATTGGATAGTGAGCAAGCTTTGTAGACTTCTTTGCTTTGACTTTGTTGGGAGAAAGGCCTTTGTTTTGTTACAAGGAGTATTTGACTGAGGTTTAGGTTTGAGTCTTTTGACCCAAAGGTAAAGCTGCAGGCCATATGCAAAATGGACGTATTTGCAGAATAGGAAGATCTGTGTTTCAGAAGAACTTAAGGTGAAGAAGTACAAAACCATTCTTTAAAGTCTCTTCTTGACATTTTCAGAAAAATGTCATACAAAGCATATGTTATACCTAGGAGAACTTCAAGTCGTCAACGTAAACTACTAACATCTTTTGCCCAGTAGGACTTTGCTCATGGTTTCTGTCATTCACGTACTTGGCAAACACAGTTGTGAGGTGCCACATGTTCTCATTTGTTAGCATACCGTCCATTTATTAGGAAAAATATCAGATAGGTTGGGCAACTAGTTTCAGGTTGCTTGTGCACACAATGGAACAGTTCCTCGGATTCAGGATAAAGACTAACAACTAATAAATAGTGCAATGAAGAAAAACTGGCATCTGTCATCAAGAAGTAGAAACAAAAATTAAGACTTCTTGAATAAAAACATAATAAGTGTTATGAATTCCGCGGTCAACTAGGCTGCTGTTTGATAAAACTGAAAGCTGAACAATTAAGTACTTTTAAGGTGAAAAACTGTCTGATAAACATATTAAGCACTGAATTAAAAAATAATAAATTAATTTTAGTTCCACTGGTCATAGTGATTCTCTCTTTTAATTTTACTAATGGTCACCATTTAAATTTATTCATGGTAGTGGTGGAGTGGAATGGTGGTGGTGGTGGTGGTGGTGGAGCAGTAGTAGCATGGTGATGGGGAGGGGGGGGGGGGGGGGGGGGGGGGGGGGGTTGTGTTGTGGGGCGATGGGATGGTGGTGATGGTGGTGGCAGTGGGGGTGGTTGTGGTGAAGTAGTGGTGACGATATTCATAGTATCAGTGGTGGTCGTGGCGGCCATAGTGGTGGTGGAGTGGTGAAGATGGTGGTGGTGAAAGAGGAAACTAGGAAAGAGTTGAATATAAGCACTAATGAATTCAGACAGAATTAAGTAGCTCAAAGCTACTTAATTTTTATCAACTTTTTAGCCTACATTTTAGGAGGCACTTATTCTTTTAAGCAATGTAAAATATTGTTATCAAACCTACTTAATCACTTAATACTTAATTCATTCAGTTTTAAGTGCTGAATTTGGGTTATCAAATAACCTCTAGTACAAATGCTGAAAAAAGGAAGAAGAATTACGGACAAAAGAAAATCAGAAAACAGGTATACAAGCAAAAGTTGATTGGCATTTCTGCCAAGTAAAAGTGGCGGTTGTACACCTCCTCTTCCTTGCTAGATGAGGCATGTACAATATCAATAAGAAATAATAGATATCCCAGATTCTCTACCTGAACATCCCATACAGGGTAATTATGACCCTTGTAGCATACGAGATTTGCATTCAATTTTGAGCTCCACAATCGAACTGCAACAGCGCAATGTTGTCTTTTAAAGCAGTAGTTTCACAAGTATGACTGATTTAAGATGAAATACGGACACACCAAATAGGTGAAGCATGACAAATAACGCAAAACATACTCGTTGAATCTGAGGAGGAGGATAGAAGGAAATCCCCAATAGGACTGAAACTGGCTGAGTAAACAGGTCCAGAGTGACCCCGGAATAAAGTATAAGGTCTTTTACCGCCCTTTTCCCCAACCAAGTGATCACCAGGAGCTGAATCATTCTCACCCTGCGAAATAGCTGACAAACAAAACCCTACCAAAATAAGAAAGAAAGAACTTCCATTTCTTCTTTTATTTCCACAACAGTCCAATGCGATAACAACGAAAGTTACATATGAGCAAGTCAGTTTCACATCTTAAAAACCAGTAGAAAGGTAGCTATGGATACTAAGAAACATATGCTCCAAAAGAACATAAAAATATCAAGAAGTTCCAACTCGTCCAGTTTCTTTAATTAGTGAACAAGTAATGAGGAATTACAATCACCTTAGCAATACTTAAAAACTTTCCTCTTGCCAGTCCAAAATCAAGCTGCCAGCCATATTTAAGTTGCAAATCTTTCAAATAAACTTATAGAGAGATGATTTTGTATCAATCTCAATGCATACTCACAGAACACTGATGTAACAGAAGGTCTGATCCAGATCAGCTCTAAAAGTTAAGCAACAGAAATTCTAGTAAGACGTCTTAAATTTCATTTGGCCCATCCTACGGTAATGAATCATACTTGTACAGCTTGAAAACAATAACAGAATTTCTCCTTTCTCTTATATGTTCATTCTTCACTGATTCTCTCAAGAGGGCTTAAAGAACCAAACTGCAAGCTTTTGAGATCCGCTAAGAGTCTACACACACACACAACACAAATGCTATTCACCCTTTTTAAGTAGTAATAATATATAAGTAAAAAGCATTGGCATGCCACCCAGGTACAGAGAAAGAGATCGAAAAGAAAAGATGAAAGCCAAAGAAAAGTTAAGCCCAAAAATGGCCATTCTACTTACAGATAAAGGGAATCCAAAAAACCAAAAAAAAACCTGGGACAAGAGAGAATAGTTTGTATACTTGGGACAAGAGAGAATGCTTTCCTTCTCTTGACCAATTTCTAGATTGGTTTGAGCTTTTCCATTCTCATGGTAATGTATAGGGCCTTTTTGTCTTGTGGCCTTTTTTTGTAATCGGGTGGCATTCCCTTATAGCCTTTTTTAATATGCTTATTTACTTATCAAAAAAAAAAAAAAAACCAAAAAAGCAGAGAGAGAGAGTAAAGGTGGGTACGATTTTCCGATACGCAAGTGTAAAAGACCAAAAGGTAACTTTTAACCTGAGTTATTGTGAGAGATAAATTTCTTTGAAGTTTCAAAAGTCGAGAATCAGATTATAACAGAGGCATGGCCATGACCAGTGCCTAGATTTTTAAGCAAGAAACTTGATACTTTTTTTTATCACAGGAACTCTATAGTAAGTAATAAGCATAGTTGGTAGTTATTCCAAGCTTGGCTCATGTATTCACTTTGGCTTAATCTACTATTGACAAGTTCTCTCACCTCATCTAATATAAAGCCATAAACTTTTGTCACTTTCCTAAGTGGCACCTATATGTACCTTGGCCCTTCGATACTTGAATATTTTTGAAATATCAAGCCACAAGGGTAGTTAAAGTTTAGACATTCACATTCACATCCACTCCATGATTGATATTAGTTCAGTTCACTTGAAAAGTGTACCAATACAGTGCGTACCAGAAAATAATTGTACAACAATTATTGTACCTCATCCATCATATACAAACAAGGAAACCTTTTCAACTGTAACATACATTATTCCATTATTTTTAAGGAAATGTCAGTTTAAATCTTATATCATATCTCAATAACAGCTTTAAGCTCCCCTTATTATCTCTACAACTTCTCATTTTTATCCACCACCACACTGTGTCAATTTTTATTTTTTTTAATCGAAATGATAGCACATGAAATTATCATTCATTTAAGTTGTACACATAAAGCACCATAGACTAAGATTTCAATTCTAAATTGTGCATACGTGGAACTCACATTTCATAGTAACTTTAATTAAGTTTTTGTATCGTCACTTTCTGCATATTTTTTATTGACAAAAGAAAGCCTAATTCAAACTATGAAATTGCTCTGCAATAAAGTTTTCAAGTTACTAGTAGTAGTTACCTTTAAAATATTTTCCTTCCCCACCCACATGTGTGTGTACTGTGTAACACCAGTTCCACAATATAAAGAAGGAATGAGTATCTATGAATGTTCCATAACCCAAAATATATATATGTGTGCGTGTGTGTGTGTGTGTGTGTGTAGTAGCATGTCACCAAATGATAAAGTACCACATCATGGCAACAATAACAAAAGTTATCAAAAGACACTTACAACCAGAAGTTTGTTGCCCAAGCTTAGCCATGTCCCAAACCTGCAGAAAAACAGCTTGGATATTAGCAAAGAACGAAGAGCAATTAACAAAACAAAAAACAAAATTTGTTACAGAATTATGATACCTTCAGAGATGAGTCTGAGAATCCACCAGCAACTAATGATCCATCACAGGATATTGTTGAACAGTTTAAGCTAGAAATTAGGCACAAAAATCAGTAATAAACCACATACAACAATTTGCAAATACGCAGCCAGACATGAAAACTAGCCTGAGCAAAATGCTTACCCATTATGAGTATTAACAAACGTATAGAAGCTGACTGAGGGAAGAGCCACACTGCTTAACTGTACACGATTTCGCAGATCTTCAAGAATAGAATGTTCTACCTCTATTGGCCTGAGACGATAAGCAAAAAACAGTAATGTAAAGCATGCAACAAAACGCTTCAGCTAAGGGTATTCCTAATTATGATCCCTGTGGTCAATGTTGTAGGGAAAAAAATGTCATATGGCGACAGCTGTTGCCTTCTATAGATATATAAAATGAGCTGACCATAAGATGATGCACCAAATGCTGTTGCCTTCTATAAATAAGTACATACGTAGTTGAAATAAACAAATAAAACAGGAAATCTGAATTGTTGATTCTGAACATACATTACTGGCAAGGTAAGTTCCGCTTTCACACGTGGTGCTGCCGACACAGTATTAACCTCTGTACGAACAGCTTTCCCTGTTGAACCAACCACCTTGTCCTTTTTCAACTTTTTGTGAGAAGCACCTTGCTTCCCTCCCTCCACTGCTCTTTTCTGAAAATTCACAATAATAAGTTTATACCCAGAGGCACATATCCAAAAACTAAATTAAAAAAATGGATTAGATGAATATGTCATTGTTAACAAACAAACAAAAAAAGTCGACAAACTAAACAATATTAAAAAATCCGGTTAAATATCAACAACCAAGGATTAATTATATGGCACGCAGATGAAAAACCAATAAGTGATCACCATATCGTAGGCAGAACAGCATATTTCCTACCTTGCTCTCATCCAAATCTCCTTCTTTTGTTTCTCCTTCTCCCTTCTCTAAATCTGAAAGCGAGCTTCCCGCCTTCTCCAGCCTTTCTTCTAAAGAGTCTTCAAGCAACTGTTAAAAATTAGAATGGTTCAACAAAACTAGAACATGGGAAACTAATAGGTTCAAGTTTCTCGAGAACGTGCACACTTCAGTTTAAAAAGGGAGGTCACATAGGGCAGCAGTAAGCCACTGTTAAAAATTAGAATGGTTCAACAAAACTAGAACATGGGAAACTAATTGATTCAAGTTTCTCCAGAACGTGCACACTTCAATTTATAAAGGGAGATCACATAGGGCAACAGTAAGGAAATCTTCATTCACTGAGCGCAAACCGATTACAACGTCTAAAAAAAAAGGGACTATTATGCTACAGAATATTGGTTACGAACCTATCTAAAGATGTGAATTTCATATGCAAAACTTATCCAAAACAAAACTACCAAATCAATTTCAAAACAGTTAAGTTATAAAAGCCCAACAAGTAATAGACCCCATTAGATCTTTATGGCATGAATCCGATTACGAAAATGAGATTAAGTACTACAAGTAGGAACCATTGTTTATTAATTACCAAATCATCACACACAAACAACAAAAGGATTGTAACACCAAGTATTTATCGACTACTGGATGGATTTTATCTTTCCAACTTGTGGCTAACAATGAATATACCAACTTCTGTCTCTTTCTTGTTTCTTCAGAAAATTAGCAAGCCTTGGCATTCGTCGGGGGATGTTGCCCCCGGAAAGACTCAAATCCTTGACCTCCAAGTGAGTAACAAGAAATCTGGCCAACTGGGCTAGCCCAGTTGGTTAACTTTCACCTCATCTGTTGCTTAATTCCAGTTGTGCCGAGTCTGCCGACGACTTTCTGTCCTTTAAAGAAGCATTGACATTCCCAAAGTCTTCGCAAGTCTTCATAGTTAATAAGATGCTTCCCTTTATGTTTTTGGTACTTTACCAAAAAAAAAGAGACTATTATGCATCTAGTATCTGGCAAAGCCAAGGATAAGAATATTCTGATGCATGAATTAACCACAAAGTTTTGCATTCAGAATTACCAAAGTCCTAAGCAAGAATCATGGTTTCTGCAAAATGATAGAGAATCAGCCATTGACTTGCCTCTCTTTCCACTTTACTCTGTTTTAAACAAAATGGAGTCAAAGTGTCCATAACTCCATATGTTTCAAATTTATGCCTCTATTCTTTCTTCATCCATATGTACATATGAATTCATATATGAAGATAACAGTTCTGGCCTCCCCTACTCGCAAAAAAATCTAGAAATACAGCAAAACCAATGACCTGAATCTACAACAATGTAGGCAATGCTTGTTACCACATAAAAGAAAAACTCAGTGTGAATTATGTATTTGAAAGCAAGTAAATACATCCAAATTGTATGTAGCAACCCAAATAATAATGCCTTGCAATATTGGGTAAAGAAAACTTTGCACGAATATAATGATCTACTTCGAGAACTTACTCCCCAATGTATTTCTTTCTGATTTATCATATTAGCTGCATCCTGGCCACTCCCAACAAGCGTGACAACTTCAGCATCATCGGAAATTGAGCAAGGCTGTCCTGGAGAAACTGTGAACAGATATCATTAGATCAATCGGTCTGCTTGCACTAAAGGAACTAACACTTGAGTTCAAACATCCAACAATCCGCTTTTAGTCTTCAGCCTCTTTAAAAGTAAGCGTGAGTCCAAAAGTGGAGCGTGAATACCTTCCCCTTATAATATCAAAAACTGAACTGAATATTAATGAAACTTAAACACCAAGATTTTTCCGAAAAATATAGTCCTGAGTGACAAATTCCACTCAGAGAGCAGGAGCTGTACCTTGAAAGTTAATATGCTCATTAATAACCCCAAGCATCATAATGGATTGCGTCTTGTGTAAATATTGCAACAGAAGCTCATACGAGTACTGAGAAAAATGTAAGAAAATGGATTAGTTTTTAGCAAATCTATTGCACACTTATTGATTTGGTTTGATGTTGTATAGCCACATCTGCCTTAACCAACAATGGAACTCAACGGACAAAACGAAAAGAAAACAAGCATCGGAAGTAAATTAGACAACAGATTTGGAAGCCACACCCCAATGTATGTTCATAAGTTAACACAGAAGTGACTCTCCTATGAGGTCTTATGTTCAAGCCTCTTTGTTTACATTTGTTCCCAGTTTGTATTCTAGTTCTTCCCTTGGCATTTTCTCTCGCTCTATGTATAGATGTTGCATCCCTATGTGCACGAGGGGATTGCTAATTTGCTCGTGAGGAAGGTATTGTATAGGTTGATAGGCATTTTAATTTTCTTGTTATAGACAAGCATTAACAGCATCATCTTGGTAGCTTGTATTGATTGCTAGACCCACTTCTGAAAAACTTAAGCTCCTGGGAAACTTGGTGAAACAACAACAAGAACACAAAGCATCAACCTTTCAAAAACCCAAATCTCAATCTTCCTTCCAAATGGCATCAACTATAGAGTCTTAAGCTTAGGTCATCCAACGGCCTGACAGATACAGCACTTCAGAAGAGTTAACATTTCCTAATGATTCATTATATGGTTTAAACTCCAAATATTTCAGAGTTGCCAAATTAATAAATGCAACTGTTCTAAGATGTTTCTAACAGCCACCAGAAAACCAAATCCCGTTCCTCTAAAATAAACAAAAGATAAAGTATGTCCTAACCTCATACATTATGTAAAAATAGCATCTTCTCTCAAATGTAAAATAGTCCTAACCACATATTACTTGTGAAGGGAGAAGTTAAGGTCTAAATGAATGACATGTATAGGTAAACAGAAGGATTTTTAGAATGTCCTTGACTGGCCTCAACGTAAGCTTATGCATAGCAGCTCAGAACGGGCTCAAGGCAACACACAACACTGAACGAAAAGATACATAAAACATCACTAACAAAAATGTCGCAGCAGCTGAAAACATTTGCAATCTCGTGACGTC
The DNA here is from genome assembly GCA_019656835.1 of Rhododendron ovatum. NCBI lineage: Eukaryota > Viridiplantae > Streptophyta > Magnoliopsida > Ericales > Ericaceae > Rhododendron > Rhododendron ovatum. Next base: position 41,702,089 of record CM033798.1, on the reverse strand, counting down.
CACCATGAGCCTCAATGCTTTTCATAGTTGAAAAGGTCTGAGTTTGGCTAACTCATAATACACGTGAAAACCTACCAACTACACAATTTAGTAAATGAGTAGTTAACAGAATATAACCCAAGAAATCACCTTGCATATCTTTATATTCACTTTGCTCTGCCTCAAAGAATGAGCAAACTCCATTTCCTGCAAGAAGGGAACAACGTTCATAAAAAACAGGGTTGTTTCAGAAAAGATAAATGCAACGTGACAGCCTTTGGATAGTAATTAACCTCCAGATGAGAGGGAGAAAGAACACCTTCCAATTTTTGGAGGTCCCGTAAGTGCATCATCTCATGGTCTTCACGGAAGCTATTGAAAAAAGTCCGTGCTGAAGATTACAAACGTCAATATATAAGGTACTTGTCCCATTAATGGGCCAATTTGAAAATCCACAGCCTGAGATGCATAATAGTTCAAAATACAAAAAGACATTTAAGCATACCTTCTTGGATGTGGCCTTTCGCCACAAGATCCATGAAACAATGAATAAACACCGGATAGAGAACTCGAAGCAATTCATGCTGCATCATTGCAATGCAAACAAAAAGGTAATCTAAGTTAGTATCCTACCAAAAATAAATAAATCATGAAGTGATAATGACAAGTTGAGTGGGGTTGGGATAGTGAGAGAACTCATACCAAATCTACTTAAATGCATCGATAAACTCTATCAGAAATATGAAAAGCTTACTAATGTAATTTCAGCAGAAGTAGACAATCCACTGACTAATACATTAAGTGTAGAAATCACGCAACACAATAACAAGTCACCTTGTACAAATCCAATGAACTATAAGTCCATGACCTAAGCTTGCTGTATCCATCATGGTACTGCACTGGAACATTTTCCAATCTGAAAGCACAAATTTCATTACATTTGATAAGGGATTTGTAGTCAGCACAAGTAACAAGAAAGATGCATAAGAAAATATCGAAAACAAGGAGATAGGTGATAGATCTTTAGTAATTTTCACCATCAAGGGGTTCAATGTATGCATATTAGAAATGTTCAAGACAGAAAATGCCTCAACTTGTTTTGATTTCAGAGAAGGTATTCATGTCAAAGAAAGAGACTTCTGTTCAGGGCTGGCCCTGGGCATAAGCCCACCAAGAGACCGCCTAGGGCCTCCCATTTTGGGCCCAATAATACGGCCCCAAAATAGTTGAATGTATTAAATATTATGTATGCAAATTATTTTACAAATAGGTTGATGTAGCACGGTGGTAGAGGCGTGCGTGTTTTAACCAAGGGATCGCGAGTTCGATACTTGGCAACTTCAATTTTGAAGGCCATTTTTGTTACCCGTAACAAAAAACGGTTTCAAAACGCAGCTGTCTTGGCTCGAACTCATGACCTAAGGTACCAATGTAAGTGGTACAACCACTTTGCCGCCAAGCTACAGAGTTGGTTTGTTCCTAATAGTGAACGACAAATTTTTATACTAACAAATGAGAGGCCCCATTTTCGAAACCCTGCCTAGGGCCTCGAAAATCTTAGGGCCAGGCCTGCTTCTGTCAGATGTTTGTCAGATACAAAGTACAGTTTGTGACGCCGCATTATTATCTTGTAGTTGCAGAAACATGGCTTTGCTCTTTTCTCCTCTCCAAAAAACTTATCTTCAAAATTTTTGACTGCTTCATCATTTTTTTCCTGTCTTTAGTATTTTTTTTATCAAACTTCTATTTTATTTTAATTATTTGGATGTAAATAGTGTATCTCTATTCAAAAAGCAAGAAAAGTCTGTTAACATGCTTAAGAAATTGACTAAAGACATAAAATATGCAAACCTATGCAACTTTTTTATCTCAAAACTGACAGCCAAATAAGGTGAAAAGGATTTGCCTGATTTCAAATGTCAGTAAATGTAGAAAGACGAAAATCAAAACTGTAAGCCAAGGAGTATTTTCACAGTGAACAAAGGCAATAAATAACAGACACAGGGATGCTTACCGATGACCACCAAAAAAGAAACAATCAATGACAGACATGGACGAGATAAACAAAAACAATGTTTTCTAAGGGCTGGGTGTAAGAGGTTATTCCTGCTAGGCATAACCTTCATACAGAGAGGTAATAACCTCATCTGAAATGCAAGCAACATGCAGGAGTATATTGGCAGAAACAAAGTTCCATTCTGTATGTGCCCTTTAGAAAACTGTTCACATTGTTGCAATTCATTTCATTTAAATCATCGACATCACACATAGAGGAAAGACGAGAAAAATAGAACATTCAGGATTGGATACGTAAAGTTGTAAACATGGAGAGCATACAACTGAACTGATACGAGCAATCCAAAAAAAAAACTATTGCAAGCAGCAATGAACAGGGAAAATAGGATGCTTGTTGTCATGCACTTCCAAACTCTTATGAATATCTTAAGAGAGAACATATAATCAGATTAAGTTACTAACAGAATGACAATAGTACTTTCAGTAATATATTAGCCACACAGTACATATACACAGATGTGTAAAAACAGATGGATAAGCAATAAATACTAGAAAAATATATATTTTGCCCTCAAGCCCAAGAATTTCAGAGTACCAATAAAACGTAAAGTTGATAAATTTCTAACCACTATAACACAGACGCATGAACTTACTAGATAACAAACAAGCAAAGGAAAGTTTAAAACCTAAGCGTACCACTATCAATTAATTGGAGTCCGAATTGTATAATTTCACCTCGGACGTTTAAAAATCTACACTAATCAAGTACAAAGATAAATAGGATGCAACGTTGATAAACTTCTTACCAATAAAACATAGACGCGTATGAAGTTTTATAGGTAACTACTAACTAACAATCACAAGAAAATATATAACCTAAATGTAGCGAATTCAAGTACTGCGGCTTCCAAGTGCGAATATAACGAATACGATGAAATTCTTTTCTCTTCTGCGGCTCTGCCCACATGCCTTAGTGTCAAGAAAATGTAAAGTTGATAAACTTTCACCTAACAACACATACATATGAATTTTTATAGCTAACCCCAAGGGTTGGCCTAAACGTCAAGGCCTGAGACTTAGGGGTTTGTCTCAGGTTCGAAACTTCTCTAGTGCTATCAACTGCTTTTGGGCCAATTCATACAGAGCAAAGCTATGACTTTAATTGAGACCCCATAAGTGGGTGGTGAGATTCGCCCCCGGAAAAGTCCAGGTGCACGAAAGCTGGGCCGGACATCTAAGTTAGTCAAAAAAAAAAGTTGTATAGCTAAGTAACAAGCACACGAAAGATTATAACCTAAAATGTACCGATTTCAAGTAACAGGAGTTCGAATTGCAAATAATTTCACCTCGAAACATTGAAAAATCTATGGCGCACAAATAAATAAAATCTAAAGCACATAATTTTTTTACTACTATAACCTAACTGTTGCGAATTCAATTACCACGAGTTCGAACTCCAAATAATTTCACCTCGGAGTATCCAAAATCTAGAATAATCTAGTTCGCAAATACGTACTAGATGTGTAAGTATAAATATAAATAGGTAAGAGAAAAACGTACTCGGAGGAGAAGGAGAGAATGTTTCTGGCAATGTCGGGATCTGTCTGCAGGGAGGAGTTGGAAGAAGAGTTTCTCGAGTGTTCTTCTTGAAAAGCGAGCTCCGTTTGCTTGAATCCCTTCTTCTTCAGGTACGCTATCACTGCCTTCTGTATCATCTCGTCCTCCATCTCTCTCTCTCTCTCTCTCTCGCTTGCAGAGAGACTGGTAATTAGGTTTTGGGCAAACGCCACTGGACCGTCTGGTCGTCCAAATTTCGGTTATTGCAACTGGTGGGTGATTAAAAATAAAAATAAAAAAACTTATGGGTCGGATCTTGTCGGGTAACCCAAATCAAAAAGTCTACGACTACAAATTCACAGGCCCTGTTTGAAACCAATGGAAAAGAAAATATAATAAAAAAAAAGAAAAATGAAAGGAAAAGTTTATTATTCACTACACTTGAAATATTTTTATTTTTTTCACTCTTTCTCTACTAACCAAAAAATAGAAGGGAAAAAATTTTAATTTTCCTTTTTTTTTTTTCATTTCCTTTCCATTGGTTCCAAACAGAGCCTAAAGAGCATCTCCAATAGCCTCGGGAAAGCTCCGAAGAGGTCGAAGTGCCGAGCAAAAGACATGTTTCCGAGTTTCCAGCAGCCTCGCTTGCAGCTCGCCACTTCCCCCCTCGTTCCAACTCCTCTCCACGCCCAGCGACGTACGGAAGCCTCGTTGGGCCCTCTCTCTCTGATGTGAATGGATTTCAACTCAAAACATATCGGCGCCAACTCCGACGAGTATAGATCGAGGCCAACTCCGACGAGTACAGATCGAGGCCGACTCCGACGAGTAGTGTTCGTCCTTCTTCAGCGGGTTTGCTTCAACTTCCCGGCAAATTTTTCAGTGGGTTAATTGAATTTTTAGTGATTTTTATATTATATATATATATATATATATACACACACACATACACACGTATAAATTTGTGGGTTTCAATTTATGCCTGGCAAATATGAATTTCAATTTCTGAATTTGCATATATGAATTGTGTATTTCAATTTTGGCTGGATTTGAATGTGCATAAATTTGGCTAGATTTTAACTTATCCCTTTGTATTTGAGGCTTCTGGATTTGTTCAGAGTGAGAGGAGAGAGAGAGAGAGAGAGAGAGAGAAAGGGTGATGGGGTAGAATCTTGTTTGGTACATATGGCGTTTTGGAAGCCAAGGCTATTGGGTATCCATATGTTGAATAGCTAGCTAAAGCAGATAAATGCGACTTTTTTTTAGACATTTTGCCTAGGATTTTGCATAGGCTATTGGAGATATTTTACACAAGGGAGATTGGGGTTTGAGTCTCCGCAGAGATGTTTGGGGTTTAGGACTATGGACAACTTTTGAATTCCTTGTGGACTAAATCACTAACACCAAGCCCTGGTATGGGTACATCATTTGGTGTACACTACGTATCAGCGTGACTCAATTCAGGGTCCCGCACAAATGATTGGAGCAGTTCTATATTCTTAAAATATTTTTTTAAGGGTTTTTGTGAAGAAAAAAAAAAGCTCAGTTTCCTATCAATCAATTGGTTGTAGAATCGATCAAACCCTTACTGATATTAAAATGAGCTGATTTTTCACAGAGACCCTTAAATATACGAAGAATATGAAGCGGCTCGATGGTGTACACCAAATGGCGTACCTGTAATTTTGTTGTCTACGTTTATTTGTGGGTCCTACACACACTAAATGTGTTATGTGTGTAAATCCCCATGTAAATATAAGTACAATTTTTTTACAACCACAAACACTTTACATACAAACTCGCATTAATATGTGGATGCGAGTGCGTTTGTGAAAGTGTTTGACTGAGTGTTAAGCATTTTCCATGTGAATATGTTTAAGTATTTGTCAAGTGCTTTTGGTTGTAGATGAATTGAAACCGAACTGTTGCAGCGGACTACCCGATCCACCCGACCCCCTCCCATTGGGGCGGTTTGCCGACTTTTATTTTCGGGCTTGGGTTGAGTTTGTGGATTTTCTGTCTGGCATTTGGGCCCTTTGTGGGCTTTTGGAGAGCACATGGTGGTTTGATGCCGATGGAAACCAAGCACCCAAGCCCGTCTGACTGTGGCATACTTTTTTTTTTTTTGGTACACTGGAAATTGAAAAGAAACTACAGGCTCTCAAAGGCGACTCCCACTCATGTCAGTCTCCAAAAGGGGATGATGTTGGCCGGCGGAATCACATTCGACACCATCCTCTCGTCTTGAATCAATCCCATATTGGCCAACCGATCCACCACCTTATTGCCTTCTCTGAATGTATGTTTCAGCATGCATCTGGATACTGTCATCAAAGCTTTGCATTCTTGGATGAGGACTAAGTGATCAGGATGGTGCTCCGGTGGCTCTTCATTGATCAGGGCAAGAGCTGCCGTTGAGTTTGATTCCACCTCCATAGCCTCCATTCTCTGGTTCTGAATCAGCTCCAAACCTCTGAACAAGCCCCATAGTTTTGGTTCCAGACTAGTGCAATCTTCCAATCATCCATAGAAGCCCATAATCCAGTGGCGTCTTTCTTCACGGAAAACACCTCCAAATCCAGCAGCAGGTCCTGGGTTGCCACGAGAGCTCCCATCTGTGTTAAGCTTCATCTTTCCAATTCCAGGGAAATTCCAAGACCCAAGTCTCAAAGGAAAGACTCCTCAGATAAATATTATTAGAGTTAACAGAAATATTGCCAAAAGACTTTTCGATTACGCGCAAGCCAAATTTTCCCCGGGAATACCATAACTAAAACGCTTCAGAAATAAACCCGAGTTTATGTTGGAGTGTTTGACGTTGTTGATTGGTGTTAAGCCAATCTCTCCACTCTTGCAATTCATCCGTCTGAGGGCCCTGAACAATTAGATTCTGCATCCAAATAGTGGAGAATTTTTCTCATGCATGCAAGTCCAAAGAAAACCTTTCGATTTAGCAGGAACTTTTAGTTTTCCAAATCCAGTTCCAATTCACCTCCAAATTGCGATTACCCGAAACGAAGCTATAGGCAGTTTTAACCGAGACGAGAAGTTCCCATTACTAGAAAGAGTCCAAACAGGGGAAATCTTTTGTTCCAGCCCATCTGGGGAGCATGATACTAGTAATGGAGTTAACAATGTCAATATTGAAAAATGATCCTTGACAATGTCAGCAACCTTGGTAATACTAGGGTCCATCAAGACTAGCATTGTCACACCACCAATCATGCCATAACGAAATTACCAGTACAATCACCAACCTTCCATTTCAAAATTTTCAAAACTAAATCTTTAGCCTTGAGAATACTTTTCCAAACATAGGAAGCTGGCTTTTCTGTTGGATGGCCAATCTTTGAAGTGATGTTTGCTAAGGTATTTTTTATGAAGCAATTGAATCCACAAAGGGGTCTTTTCAGTTAAAATTTGTCGGACCGCTTTTCTATCTTCTCTCCTAAAACTAATTGGTGGTAGGAAGAGTTTCAAGTCTTTTATGGCATTCGACATCGTACCCACAAGTCTATTTTTAGAGCGATCGCAGGGAGTAATATTGTATAACCAAATCCATGAGGGCACTCAAGGCCCAACAATCCCTCCCTCACGATGATGCTCCCGCGACTCGAACCCATGACTTTTTGGCTCTGATATCACTTGTCGGACCGCTTTTCCACCATCTCTTCTAAAATCAATCGGTGGTAGGAAGGGTTTCAAGTCTTTTATGACATTCGACATCGTACTCGCAAGTCTGTTTTTAGAGCGGTCGTAGAGAGTGACATTGTGTAACCAAATCAATGGGGACACTCCGGGCCCAACAAAATTCTCCACCCAAGCTTAGCAAGTAAAGCAAGATTGGCATGCCCAGCCTTCCTTAAGCCCAAGCCACCACTTCTTTCGGAAAGGCACACAGTGTTCCAATTCACAAGGTGAATCTTTCTCTTATTATCCTTATATCACCCCACAAGAAGTTACGATTAACTTTGTCAATTTGGTTGATGATAGGAGAGGGAAATGCAACAGTTTGCACAGTATAATTAGGGATAGTGGAAGTCACACACAGACTGAGCAAGGGTCAAGCGCCCCCGTGAAATTCAGGGTATCAGATTTCCAACCCGCAAGTTTCTTTGAAAGTTTTCTCAACAATGTCTTGGTATTGCCTCTTAGAAACCTTACTTTGAATTAACGGGACTCCAAGATACTCTGGCATAGTACTGCCTCATAATTATTTTGCACCAATTTGTTTTTTCTGTTGTATTTGTTTTTTCTGTTGTACTAATCTCGTCTAATAGGATTATAAAAGTTTATTCAACTAAAATCTTCACTCTTCTGCTTCGTTACAATCTAAAGTACTAGAGGTTGGCGCACACATGATGCACAACTTTAGGACCTGTTTTTACAAAATATAACTTCAAGGGTTAAAAAATCACAGACTGCACAACTTTTAAAGGTTAGTACTGTCATTAGCTTCACATATATATGGGCAATTCTAGATGCCGTAGCATTTTAGCATGGCCGGCATTGACTTATCAAGGGCTTAAAGCTAGAGCTAGGCAACAGACACGAAACACAATACACGACACGAACCGAACACGAAGTTAGCAGGTTAGGATTGAACATTTCTGACACGAAACACGAAAATGACATCACTCGAGAACACGAATTCTATATGGGTCGGGTTCGGATTGAACACGCGAGACACGATCAACACGGTTACTAACCTGTGTCACCCATTAACATGAACATATATATATATATATATATATATAATATGGTATATCTATAATTCTATATAAAGTTGGGCAACGGATACGATAACACGACACGAACCGGACACGAAGTTAACGAGTTAGGGTTAAGCATTTCTGACACGAAACACGAAAATGACACGACTCGAGAAACACGAATTCTAAATGGGTCAGGTTCGGATTGGGTGGTTTGTGACACGAACCCGACTGACATGACATGAACACGACCCGACACAACCTGTTACCCAGGTCTACTTAAAGAGAAAATTAAAAATGAGGCATTTTTGCTGGACTATTATAAAGGGTAACAAAAAAAAAGTAGAAGAAGCCCCTGAAATTCAAATTTTTTTTTAAGGTCTAAAGTGGCTACAACACAAGATTTAGCTCATAGCCGACTCTTCATTTTAGTCTCGAATAGGAGGTTCAACGATACAAGTTATAGTACAACATAGTGCCAAGGGAGAAATTATTCGCTGCCCCAAGGGCAACACGTGTATTTGCCGCCTCCCACCTTTTTTCTTTTTTTTTGAAGATGCCTCCCACCTTAAATCTACTTACATGCGTTTTCTTCTCTCTCTGTCCCACTAGATACAGCCTTTTTCTAAAATTAAGTGTTTCAAATTTCAATCCGTTTGAATAGGTGAAAAGATTTTATTTTTTTTATCATTTAATTCTAAAGGGTCATAATTAAATTTTGACTATAGGGCTCTCGTTGATTAGCCCTAATAAAGTCGTAGAATCAAATATCTCTTAGGACTAACCAACGAGAGCCATATAGTCAAAATTTAATTATGACCATTTAGAATTAAATGATCAGATAAATAAAATCTTCCTACTCATTCAAACGGATTGAAATTTGGAGCACTTAATTTTTTAACCATATTTTTTAATATATAAACTGAAGGTTGAAAAATTAAGTGTTCCAAATTTCAATTTGTTTGAATGGGTGAGAAGATTTTATTTATCTGATCATTTAATTTTAAAGGGTCATAATTAAATTTTGACTCTAGGGCTCTCGTTGGTTAGTCCTAAGAGATATTTGATTCTACGACTTTCTTAGGGCTAATCAACGAGAGCCCTATAGTCAAAATTTAATTATGACCCTTTAGAATTAAATGATAAAAAAAATAAAATCTTTTCATCCATTCAAACGGATTGAAATTTGAAACGCTTAATTTTAGAAAAAAGGCTGTGTCTAGTGGGACAGAGGAAGAAGAAAACGCATGTAAGTAAATTTAAGGTGGGAGGCATCTTCAAAAAAAAAAAAAAAAAGTGGGAGTGGCAAATACACGTGTTGCCCTTGGGGCAGCGAATAATTTCTCGTGCCAAGGAGTTGATTCCAGAAATCTGTGGGGGATGCAAGAGGCCCCTCCACCGATTCAAGCTTTTGAAAATACAATAATACATTTCTTGTACAAAAATCTCAGCCCCAAGAAATGGTTGAAAGTCTCCTAAAGAATGAACAAAGTAGGTTTACTTGCCAGAAAACAAAAAGAAGAGATCCAAAAAATAAAACGTATCTTTCATTTTCTTTTTTCTTTTTTTTATTAAAAGATAACGTGTACTTGAAAAATGGATCGATGGAGCTTTGTGCCTTCATGCTTAAGAAAAGAGATGTTTTTATGATATGTCATTGAAAAAAAATCTAAGTGGATAATGCATTTCAGGCACTACTATTCATTCTAATGTTTTATATATTTCTTATATATTTCGATTGTGAGAGGGCCCGTAAGTCATTATTGATTCTTAACGGGGCGATATTTAGGGATGATAATTTCCTCCGTCCTATCCCCATGTCCTCGCGCGCCCTTGACCTGTCCACCCCTCCTCGAGCAGGCATTACCCGAATCCGAAAAGAAAATGGGTGAGGATGATATTTGTTTTTCTCATCCCGCCTCCGATTTTAGTATTTAATATTTCTATATTTACAGCTATGTAGATTTCGTTTATTTTATTTAAATATAATTATAGTAAAATAACAAATATACCTAATAACAATTTCATTTCTTTGTTTTATTTTTTTTCTATTTGTTTAACTCTCATTACTCATCAATCTTTTGTTTTCTTGTCGAACTTAAGTGAACAAATGGACTACAAATTGCAATAGTGCATGGGAATCCATTATCACTCATGACTCCAACACCTTCCCTATTTGTTTCATTCCAACTCTATCTCGATAATGAACGAGATAGAAATAGGTACCATATATAAATCCGACTCCGTCCCACCCGCCCCATTGCCTATGAACGTTAGGTGGGAGATGTAGGCAAATCCAAACGGTCAAAGATCACTTGAAATGTGTGTGGTCCATTTAGAAACCATTTGGTTAAATTCCTTCATTATGTTGCTTGACTAATTTTTTTTTAGTGCTAATAATGGTCCAAAATGATGAGCTGTTTAATGAGCTGTAAAGTTCACAAATCCCTTCTTGCCGGGAAAGTTTTCGGTGACTATTATTATAGAAAATAAAAAATCTGTACAAATTTAAATACTAAAAGTATCACTTAAGTTCCGCTAAGGAATTTTTGCATTTTTTGGGCTTTCTTTTGTTTTGTTCTAAATCTTGGATATTTAAAAAATATTTTAGTAAAAGTCATAATTTTTTACTTTTTCGATTCGTCTTTGGCGAAACGAATCGAAAAACTAAAAAAATGAGACTCAATACTAGCAAACGTGAAAAAAATTTGAATAAAGACAAAACAAGAAAATCCCCCAAAAAACTTAGCGTAATATATGAATCAAGGCCGGCTCTGAGTTACTGTAACCTCAAACAGAACCTTCAAGATGCCTCAACACATTTCCGCGAACTAAAGCCACATATTAAAAATAAACTTAAGAAATGGTTACAAAAGTCAAATAGTTAAAAAAAAACCTCGCAAATTACTATATATATATATATAGTGAGTCTCAAATGAGGAAGTTATTATTTTAGTTAAAATGTGGACTCCTCATTTCTCCCATTTTCCGATCGAATTTCGATGATCTGAGCAGCTCAATGTGTTCAAAACGTGATTTTAAGGATGCCTCCAAGAAATTGGCAAAAAAAATGACAGGGAAGGGCTTCGTCTGAGCAATTTTTGTTTGAACCGTTCGATAAAAAACAAACAAAAACTGCAAGGATGAAGCCTTTTCCGGTCATTTTTTTTGTTGATTTCTCGCGGGTACCCCTGAAATCACGTTCTGAACACATTGAGCGGCTCGGATCATCGAAATTCAATAGGGAAAGGGAGATCCGCATTTTATTAAAATAAGGTGGTCCTTACGGGAGACGGACTGATATATATATATTACCAAAAAAACTCAAAATAAGAGATCATTTTCTTAAGGAAAGAAATTCATAGGACCAGATTTTGTGAAAAATACCTATCGTAAAATCTCCAATTTTTTAGTGGAGAAGCCTGATGTAGCAAAGAACCAATAGATAAGAGTCCGACCACTGTAGTGAATCTTTACGTGGGTTTTGATTGGGCCGACTAGGAGCACTGACTTGGCTATCCACAAGGAAAATCTATTTCGTGATCGGTCCCGTTTCGCTAGGGGAAAACGGAACGTTCCACTAAGGGTTATTAAAAAATAAGTACTTATTTATAATTTATAAATTTAAAAATAAAGGATAAAATAATTTTTTATGCAATATGAATCATATTTGATATAGATCTCGATGAGATCTTTGAACGGTGTAAAAAAAATCAAAATCTTATTTGTAAATATATTTATTTTTAAGTTTAAAAACTATAAATAAGTACTTTTTTTTTTAAGAATCCTTAACGGAACGCTCAAAGGTGATATATTGTGAGAGAATGACCAGTTTGGTAAAACAAAAAATAAATACTTAAAAAATAAGAATCTTACATGACAGAGCCTTAGTGGCAAAGACGGATCCATGTATCGGCATATGGGGGCCACGGCCCCTGCGTCGTTTCAGGAATTTTTTTTCTTCTAAATTTTAATATTAAAATTAGTTTTTTTTTGGGTTAAAAACACTTATTAGAATGTGTTCGTTTTGGGTTCCAAAACCCAATTTCTCTCAGCACACGGTCTCCCATAAGTTTTTCCTTTCTTAATTAATCTCATTTCTCTTTCTATATTTCTCTACTCATTACTCAAAAAAACCTTGCTCAAAACCTAAACCAAATAAACCATTAGATTCTCAAACCTTGAAATTTTAAAATATTGTTGTTCCTAGTTCGGCCCCCGCGTTTATGAAATCCTAGTTCCGTCCCTGTTTAGTGGTCTTCCCAAAGCCCTTGTACACCACAAATTTTTGTATAGTTCAATGTTAAGTGTATGAATCCCGCATAAATGTGCAGTGAATAAGAAGAGTACTAGCATTTCGTGAAGATGCCTCAACAGAATGATGTGTCAGTATGTGGTCCTTTGCATTTCCAAACAAAACACCAAAGAGTTGATTTGCTTGCTGTAAAACTGTCACCGCCACATCATTCTTGTTAATTTTTTTTACAAACATTGTCTATGGGTAAACCATTTTTTTGTCAAAATCTTGTGGAGTAGTGCTATGGGTATTGACGCCCCCTGGAAATCGTACCGACAGTCATGTCGGCCCATTTTCGGCTACCGGACGGTCGATCCGAACCGTACAAAAATTCTAAAAAAAAATTCGTGTATTTAGATCAAGCACCCTACACACATCGGATGCTGTTGATTCCCACGAGGGCCCTCTCGTTCTTTTTTTATAGAATTTTTGGACAATTCAGATCGGTCATCCAGTGGCCGGCGGCGGCCAGGCGCAGCCATCGGTTTGATTTCCTAGGGGGCATCGATACGTATAGCTTTAGAGCAAGTTTACCAATGGATTGGTATAATACCTTGTGAACAGTTCACAATTCTATTTTAGCTATCAATTTTTTCTTTCACAACCATACTAATACTATCTATTTTACCGAACACTAATTAAAATATATTTTTTTCACTCTTTTCCTATTATTTTTCCCCCCAAGGAGGGAGGAGAGAGAGAAAGAAACAATAAAAAAAGAAAGGAGTGTGAATAGTGCTTAAGTAAAAGTGACTAAGCCCTATTCATAAATGTATTTTACCTAATCTAGTGCAAGACTATTTTTTGAGTTTCTCCTCTCCAAAATAACTAAAAAGGTATTTTATCAATGCTAATGCACATGCTCTTATTGAATATTGAATATGTGCATAATATAATATACAAGAGTGCGTTTACTACTTTACAATGCCAACGCAGAGAACAAAGAGATAGTCACGTGGTGAGATTTCCCTTTACGCGGAATAGGCTTTGATACGATGATTCTGACAGTGGGATCCCAATTTCCACCAATTAAATTAAATGAGACTAAATTTCTTTCTTACATACAGTATAATATAAAAAATGGACAACGCGGAATCAAACTTTTTTTTATTACTAAAAATGCTCAAAATTTGTTGGGAAAAGTTTATTTTTAAACATGTGGGCTTTTCTTTTAAGATTGACATATATGTTTCTAGTTTCTTCTTTTGTTTCTAAAAAAAAGTTGGTTTTAATTATCTTTTCTAGTTTCTTCTTTTGTTTCTAAAAAAAAAGTTGGTTTTAATTATCTTTTCTAGTTTCTTCTTTTGTTTCTAAAAAAAAGTTGGTTTTAATTATCTTTTCTAGTTTATTCTTTTGTTTATTTCAATGGTTTTAATTATCTTTTCTAGTTTATTCTTTTGTTTATTTCAATCTCACACTCCTACTTTATCTTCATAATAATAATTATTAAACAAGTTTTGGGCCCATTTATTCCTTTCACACAAATAAAAATAAGTGCTACGTGTGACCTATATTACCCCATATAGTATTGATAACTTGCATAAATATCCAAGTGCGCGACAATTATTTTAATTATTAAATTCATTAGAATTACATACTTACATAATGTGACTATTAATTATTTTTAAATCATTAAAGATAATTGTTTTTATTCTCTCTGCAAAAGAAGACGACGCACCTTGATCCAAATATGAATGTGGACTTCTTTTATAGTACTAGTATTATCTATTTCCCGAGATCTAGGATCTAGGCGTAAATAGGACGGCACGCGTAGATTAGATTTGAAAATGGGCATTTATATGTCGTGTTAAAAATAAATAGCTTTACATTGTTTAATCGCACAAAAAATAACTTTTGAGCGTATGTGAAAATAGCTTTAACTTGTGGTGGTTGGTCAGATCTGTAGTTTTAGAAGTTTAATACTTGGTTAACTTGGTAGAGTCCATCTAATCGTCTGGATATTTGTTGTCTTTTGTCTTTATCTAGCATGTTATTTCTTTTGAGACTTCTAATTCTAGGTATGAATTTTCAATAGATTGTGAGTGTCGTTGTTTGGGTTGGACTTAATGTCTGAGTTATGGTGAAAGACATCGATTGCCTTGTGTTTTTCTCATTTTACATTAGTTAGATGATTAATTTGGTTTTATCCAAAATATTTGTAATGAATTCATTATGTAAGTATTGTTGAACTATTATTAATATAAGCTTCTTTATTTTGTAAAACAAAAAAGAAAAGAAAATAGAAAATAGAAATAACGAATCTTGAATCCCAGATGAGGGAAGAAAAGTAAACCACTAGATATTTTTTGGCTTTAGTATGTAACTTTTGCGAAAAGAATTCTCCAAGATGATCTCATAGGACTTTTGCGAAAAGTAAAAGTTATCTTGGATATTGTTAAAAAAGTAAATATCTCCTAAAAAAAATCTCTTGTGAATGCATACTTCCTGCTATGTTAGCACGATATTTTTGAGAAAAGATATTTACTTTAGCAAAAGTATTTTTTTTTTAAAATATCTGTAACAACCCGAATTCTCAAGCACTACGATATCAAAAAGACCATAATTTGTCCTTTATTCCAAAAACTATACAATTTACAACTATCTTTAAAGTAAATAAACAACAACCCACTCTCACAGCAGCTCAGACAAGCTCGTACCACCGACACCTGACCCACTAACCAACTTGTAAGCTGGAGTCTAAAAAGACCTCAGGAGTGTGTGTGACATAATAACGTGTACAATATCAACACCAAATAAAGTGCACAACATCAACCACCACGTATAACACCAACCATGAATATAACACATTCTACGTAAATGGAACCACATATCCGGTCCTCCTTAGTATATGACAGGTGACGTACCACCTCACTAGCCTCACCACAGCCCATTGGCCAACTTGTCTTTTGGCATAGCTTATTAGCCTAGTCACCTCAGTCACATACCAAACAGTTCCATGACATACAGTCACCACACATAACACAACCAACAAGAACCCAATATTAATATTGTACAAGAAATATGTATCTCATACTCCCCTCAAATCACCTTGCCACAATATGTACACCCCTCCACCGTGAACCACCAACTAAAATTGCTACGTTACTCATCACCGTGATCGAAGAATGGCCTTGTTCGTTTTCTATATTTACTTTGTTTTAACTTTGTTTTTCAATCATTATCCTATATTTTTCTCCAATCATTACCATATTTCTCTAATTATTAATTTTATTTATCTCTCTATCTCTCTCTATTCATTACCCCTCTCTCCAATTATTATCTTATTTCTCTCTCCACCCACTACCAAAACTAAAATACCCAAAACTCTTAAACGAAGAAAGCCTTGTTTTCGTCACAAACTCTCGCACAAAAGCTGTTGCTTCCTTTTTCTCCCAAAAGCTCTGAGACCCTATCATGAACTCATGGTTTGATTTCCTCGCCACTCACCCTATACTTGACAGCTATATCTATCCACATGCACACATTAAAAACCTCTTAGAAGTTCTCCACGCGCACACATTCACTCTAACTTGACAACTTAAGACTATTTGCATGCATTTTTATGTCTAGACGAATTAGTCCATGATATTTGTTGTATAATTACACCATAATAAGACAACCCCAATATCTCATAATTATTAATTTCCAAAAAGAACCAAAATATGAAATTAAGGGTGTTACAATATCTAAGATACAGTCCAAAAATCGACTTTTGGGGCTCTATCTTGAATATCTGCAAAAATATTTAGGTAAAAGTAATTTTTTTTACTTTTTCGATTTCTCTTATCGACATGAATCAATAATACACACAAACTAGGTGCAAAACTACCAAACGCGAAAAAAAAGTTTCACAGAAAAAGTATGCCCATTCAATTCATTCAAACAAGTGATACGGCACTTACAAATAATCACCTAAATACAGATCAAGCCATAACCACCCGAAAACAAAGATACAGAAAATAGTCAAAGCCTTTAGGCTCCGTTCAGTTGTCAGGAAAGTACAAGAAATGATGGAAAAATCAACTTTTCCATGATTTTTGTAGTGTTCAGTTGGCAGGAAAGTAGTGGGAAACATGTTTTTAAGTTTTCCTGCAGGAATTACTTTCCTGCAAAAGTGATCCTGCAAAAAACACAGGATTTTGCGTCGCGGGAAAAGGAAAATGAGTGAACACTCACAAAATTTTCCCGAAAGTTTCTTTTTCCTGACAAATGAACAATTAAACCTTAATTATTCTTGCAAAATTCTTTTGTCAAATGAACACTCACAGGAAAATAATTTTCTTTTTCCTTTACTTCACTTTACTTGACCTTTCCTGAGAATAACTTTCCCGTATAATATTCCTGGCAACTGAACGGAGCCTTAGAGACGAAATTAATGTCGAACTCCTAAGTAGGAGTCATTACCCATCCAAACCGTAATCTTGAACGGCAAACATATCGTACTGGATAATATTATGATAAAACAATTGCTCACTAAACAACCCCAGAGTTTCACCTTCATGGTAAATTAGGATCCGGCTTTTCTGCAGTTGAACTACAGAAAAACCGGTGCAGTTCAATCTCAATAATTCATCTCGACAAAAGCGGATCGTAAACAAGTCGGATTCAACAAATTAAACCCCTCATGTTCTGATTTGAACATCTTACACACTGAAATTGCTGACCATGTGTAATTTTGGGCTTCCGTGGCCTCCATCCCAGAAGACTAATAGGGCAATTTTAGTGCAAGAGGATAATCTCCAATTATCCTTGCTTGCGACTACGGGTGTAAACGAGTCGACTCGAGCCGAGCCGAGCTTCGGCAAGCTCGAGCTCGGCTCGTTTACTTAACGAGCCAAAAACTCAAGCTCGAGTTCGGCTCGAGCCTTAATGAGCCGAGACCTTAACGAGCCAAGCTTAGCCATTTACTAAACGAGCCTCTTTAATCGAGCCGAGCCTCCCTTAATGAGCCGAGCTTTTATCGAACAAGAACTCGGCTTGTTTAGTAAACAAGCCGAATACTCGAGCTCGGCTCGTTTACTAAACGAGCCGAGCCTTAAAGAGCCGAGCTCGCGAGTAGCTCGGCTCACTTACAACCCTACTTGTGACCAACAATCTTATTCGGAACTTAGAACGACCGGCCTGTTTTGGACGGTAGAACGGGGGAGGGGGAGTCGTGCCCATTCTCTCTCCGGGCACGAGCAGGAACATCCAAATTGAAGACCGAATACTCAATTCTCTCTTGCAAACTATATTTCTCTCCACTCTGATCTCCCTCTAGAAAGCCAATCTTCGCTCTCTAAGTTTTTTCTTGTTTTGGGGGTAAGGGAACATTATTATGGCGCTACAGAGTTTTGAACCCTAGTGAGAAAGTTCCAAGTAGCAGTGGCACAAGCCTTAACTTGGTACAAAAAATAAAAAGTAATTCCCACCAGATTACCTCAAATTAATGAAATACTAAAATCCTATGAAATTGCCTAAACCCTAGGGTACCGTAGAAAAGTGCCTAAACCCTAGGATATCCTTTGAAAATGCCTAAACTCTAAAGTATCTTATGAAAGTGTTTAAAATCGCTAAAACTCTGTAATAGGAAAGTGCACTCTTAAACTCCTATAAAAGTTCCTAAATCCTAAGGCTCTATGAAAGCTGCTAAACTTAAATCCTAGGGTATTCCTAAACCCAGGGTGTCCTGAGGTAGCACTTTTATTAATGGTAAATGTATTTTGTAAAAAGTGGACCTAGTGATAATTAAGTATTTCATCTTACCTTAATGAGAATTAAGATGTGGTTTTTTGTACCTATTGGTAAAAATCCCTTCTTTTTTTTTTTACGCTTTCTAAGTTTTTGTTTGTTCATACAAGAAACTTTTGGAAATTTTCTTAAATTTATTAGGCTCCGTTCCGGAAAGGAAAATAAGTACTTATTTTATAAGAAGGCTATTTCAAACTCAAAAATCTTGTGCTTACTCAAATTATTTTCCCATCAGTATGGATCTTATTTGATAGATCTCATTAAGATCTTCAATACGGTGCAAAAAAAATTGAAAAATTATTTTTCATTTACATTATTTTTGAGTTTGAAAATATGAAATAAGTATTTATTTTTTAAGAAGGTGCTCTGGAACGGGGCCTTAGTTGACCCGTCAGACCACAACCGGTTGCCGATTAGCATGGTAGTCCTCTATAGCGTCACGCCGATTTGTTTGGGCATCTCAGAATTGAGAGGTTCGTTCTTACCTCTAGCGGAACCGAACTTAATTGGTTCGATCAAGTAAAATGTGGATTGTACTAAAAAACTCAGATAAAACTTTCAACAAGTTGAAAGAATGACTTAGAAAGAGAATTCTATTTTTTCAGAACGCACAAATTCGTACATTTTGTTGGTCAAATTAGCCTTCTTGACCTTCGAAGCCTGATTAATGCGTTTTGAAGTAAAGCCTTCATGTCGTACCGGTGACCATATCTTCGAAAGTGGTCATTTTTTGAAACTTCTGTCGACGAGAGCATATACCGACGTATTTGACAATCTACGTACTTGATAATTCTCAACGTATTAGATAACTAGTGTTTGTCTGTGTCTACGGCACTACGCACTCCGATTGCCCGTGCCTAAGACACTTGCTAGCTAGTGGCTTAAATACTAAATCGATTCATTAGTGTATAGTATGTGATTCTCTTCTTAGTGGCACGAAAAAGAATTACTCGTGTTTACAGCACTCCCCAACTAAACTTTTAAGCTAGCTACAAAAAACTATCAATTTGCATATAGGGTTTTGGAATTAGAAAATCGGTGGCATTTATGCAATTACTAAAAAGAATGTGGGCACTTACATTACATTTGCAAAGTACTTTCCTTTGCGTAATTACTACAAAGAATGAGGGCACTTATATTATATTTGCAAAGAAACTTTGCATAATTACTACAAAGAATATGAGCACTTACATTTGCAAAGTTCCTTGTCAATCCTTGGATCAAATGAATCTTAACTCTTCTTTCAACTTGTGTTTGTATGGTCCCCACACCCTTGTATTTTATTAGATAGATCTCCTACCCAAAGTTTACACGCGATCGACCTGGTGACTAGGGGTGTGAAAAAAACTCGTGGCCCGACCCAACCCGAAAGGTTTCGGGCAGGGCCGAACATGTGGTTCGGTTGGGTACAGGTACATTTTTTGAAAAAAAATCAGTTTTCGGTTCGGAGCTTGGGGTGCTGTTTTTCTTACCCGACCCGACTAATTCATAAGGAATACTTCGGTTTTAGTTGGACCCGACCCGACCAAAAAAATCGGGCAAGCGGACAGTTATTCCCAATTGTTCGGTTTGAGGCAAAAAAAAAAAACAATACCCGACATGTCGGGTCGGGCCCGAACCCGACCCGTCCGACCCGTGTACATCCCTACTGGTGACTATAGTATCCATGAGGAATCGTAGTTTAAACTGTAGATTTGGCATGTCACCAGCATTCTCCATGAATTGTTTTCATTTAGTTAATTATAAAAACTTAAAAGTAAAACTTGCATAGTCAACTTCCAAGAGCCACTGGGAGAGCAGAGTATACACAAAACCAGGAATTAGTCAATATTGTATTTCGAGTGCTCCCCATGTGGACCACTTGTATCAGGCCATTATGTGACTTATTTTTTTAATATGTATATATGTAACCTCCTCTTATTTAAAAAAAAAAAAAAAAAAAAAGTTTTGGATTCTCTCGGGTTCAAGTTGGGGACTTGGGAGTGCTGCTTGGCACCTCTCTGTCGAGAGGCCGATCCAACCGTTCACCTTGATACGAACGGCTCGGATCAAATATGAACGCATACAAATTTGAATTATTCATTATTTGGTTAAAATTCGAACTGTCGATTGTAGCGGCCGATTTGGACGCTCCGCATAGCTCTACAGGGACCCATTCCCCAAGTTTGGGACCGGACGGAATGGTCCAAATCCAGACAATGGAACCGATCCAGTTCTCCTATCAAAAGTCTTATTGACAACTGCTACATATGTTTATGTGTCGTTCTATGCGCTCCCCTGCTTCTTCTTCTTGGATGTCGTCGTCCCAAGGAAATTAGCAGAGACCAGGTGGTCCAATGGCTACGCGACACCTCGCTCTCTCTTTCTCTCTCTAAAATCTTGTAGCCGCTCACTGACTCAATTGAAAATCCCCACATCCTCCGCTCTCTCTGTCCATGGGTTCAATCTTGAAAATCAGTATTTCTTCAATCCTATCTTGGATCCCCTTATACTCCTCTGCTGTTTCCCAAAAAACAGAGTCCATTATCATTAAATTCCCGATTTCAAACTAGGGATTAGCCTTTTTCATTCAAAATCTCAAGTGGGTTTTCCCAAAAACATCTGATAAATCATATTCTCACGAATTTAATATTCAAATTCATACGAAAACAGAGTCCAAAACATCCACATCTCAATCTCAATCTAGGAAGTAGCCTTTCTCCATTCATAAATTCCAAGGTGGTAATCTCCAAAACATCTAACAAACCGTTCTATTTTCCCATCAAATCCGCTCTCATTCTCAATCCTTGCTCACCACTCGGCTCTCAATCCCTACAATTACGGATTTTAGTAGTTTGAAATATTTTCAAAAAACGCTTCCACTCGCGCTCGCGCTCAGGTACACGGGCGTGGCTAATAGTAGCTCAAATCCAAACAAAACTGAGATAGAAACATCATAATCACAGACCCAATGGAGGAGAGGCAAGTACTGTTCGGCAAGTACGAGATGGGCAGATTCCTAGGAAAAGGGACATTCGCCAAGGTCTACTACGGCAAACAGCTCAACTCCAACGACAGCGTAGCGATCAAGGTGATCTCCAAGGACCAGGTGAAGAAAGAAGGCATGATGGACCAAATCAAGCGCGAGATCTCGGTCATGCGCCTCGTTCGCCACCCGAACGTGGTCGAGATCAAGGAAGTGATGGCGACGAAGACGAAGATCTACTTCGTCATGGAGTACGTGAAGGGCGGGGAGCTGTTCGCCAAGGTGGCGAGGGGGAGGTTGAGGGAGGATTCGGCGAGGAAGTACTTCCAGCAGTTGATTGCCGCGGTGGATTATTGTCACAGCAGGGGGGTGAGTCACAGGGATCTGAAGCCGGAGAACTTGTTGCTGGATGAGAATGGCGACTTGAAGGTGTCGGATTTTGGGTTGTCGGCGCTGCCGGAGCAGCGGAGGATCGACGGGCTGCTGCACACGCAGTGTGGAACGCCGGCGTATGTCGCGCCGGAGGTGCTGAGGAAGAAAGGGTATGATTAGAAATTCTATTACTCTCCCGTCCGGATTTAATTTTCTATGGTTCTATTCTAGCCGGTTAAAAAATGGATTATATCTTTGAATTCATTATGAATTTCATATCGAATATGAATTTTGTTTGATAGATTTCGATTAATTCTATAATACAATATTTTCGAAAACACGTAAGACATTATAAATTAGAAGATATAATCAATTGAAAAATAAAACAAACATCAAAAAATAACTATTAAATTTGGATGGAGTGAGTACATTTAACTCGCGTTATTTCATAAAAATGGCTAGGATGCTAGCGACACAACTACCGGGACAATGGCATAAGTGCCGGATTGATGATTGAGAAGTAATTTGAAAAATAGTTGTTCTTTCATTATCAATCACAGTCTCTGGTGGGAAACGATTCGGACCAGTTTGGTCCATTTGTCAAATTTGTTCGGGATGTTTTGGATATTTTATAATAAAAATAAATTCAAACAAATTTGAAAAATAAATCCGAACAAATTTGAACAGTTCAATACACTTTTGGACAGCTCAGATACAACAAATGGACCAAATTGGTCCGAACAAACTAGACTGGATCCGATCCAGTCCCACCTGGGGCCTAGGCTGCCTAACAGTACGTTATTTCATACTCCGTACAATATTTTCTCCTTCCATAAATTTGTTCGTGGCCTTAGAAATGCGAAGAATTAAGCTTGTTTTAAAGTCATTTTACCGTCGCTCCTAAGTGTTTTTAATGAATCAAATCAGTTTCGAATGCGAATGTCTCCTCTCTGTGATGGTGACAGTTATGGTGCCCACCTTGTTAATTGAGACAATTTATTTTGTATACTTCGTAAAACTATTAAATACGCCAAAATTTATACTATATTGATCCGGTTTAAATTACTAACATATTAGTATGATTTTAATATGTGTGTGGTTTAAATTTATTTTGTAAACTGGACCGTCAATAAGCTAAGAAATTTTTTAAAAAACACAAATTTTGCACTTTTCAATACACTTTTATCTATTTTTCACTTATTTCAATATACATGTTAGAATCTTGACAGAAGCCTGCTAGGATTTCCCTTTAAATATATTCATCTTGGTAAGACATAAATTTGTCACAATGAATCAAACTCATCATCCCTATATAAATGTATGTATTACGATTACGCGTTGATTGATATCGGGTCAACATAAATTTTTGCATAATTAATATAAATAAATAAATGATTTTTATCATCAAAATAGATTCTCTTTTTTTTTTTTTTTAAGGGAGGACAAAATGGTAACTTTAAAATAGACTAGTACCGAAGGACTCGAAGATGAGTACTCATTTATAGTTTTTGTTGGTTTTTGCATGTTAATTAGTTCACTTGATTCTCACACAGAAAACGTTCAAGAATTTGTAAAGCTGGTGGGCAATATATTTCTCTTCGTCCAATTTTCCAAATGGGTGAAAATATCCAAAGGCAAATGATTTTGCAATCCACCTTTTTATTAGCGCGCACTTCAATTTTTGGGGGCCATTACTCCGGCAAGAAAGACTTGTAACCATTTCAGTCATACCTTATGACCTAATAACCATTCGGATACTTCGGCTTGTTTTGGCTCAGTAAGTTAAATGACTTATTTTTTTGTTTTTATTTAATATTTTTTTGTATTTTTTTATTTTGCGTCAAATTTTCGTGATTTATTGATTCGTCTCAACGAGAGATATTGGAAAAGTGAAAAGTTATGATCGAAACTCGTAATTTTTCGAATAAAAAGCGAAAATAAGCCAAAAAGACAAAAAATTTGACTTATTTTTGCTTTTATTCAAAAAATTGTGAGTTTTGATAACACTTTCTTACTTTTGTCGATTTTTCACGATGAGACGAATCAATAAATCACAAAAGTTTAACGCAAAATTAACAAATGCGATTTTTTTGAATGGTTTTACTATTGTCAGCCCATTAGACTAACGATAAACACACTAGAAGATAAGAAAAATACGTATTTCTGTGTACTTTTATACACATTCACACACTCATTATTGACAGTTCATTTTAAAATTTTCCTTTTTTGAATACAGACAAAAGAGAAGTCATTTTAGCTTATCGAGCCAAAACAAGTCAAAAGGTAATGTGAATCGAAAGGCGATGTGATTGTGATTGCAATAACAAAATTCTACTTGCGCCAGCGCGGAGCTGATTTATGGATTATCCATTTTCTATTTTTTGATTTTTTAAATATTTGGGAGCCAGGTTGTAGAACGCATTTTTTTTAGATGCACAATTTGAGAATCAATTTTGAAAGTGCTGCATTTTATTCTCTTCGTTCTATGTTTTGTACGACAATTATTTTATGTTTAGGATTCTTTCCAATGATATTATATATAGATTCTTTGTTCATAAACTACAATTAATCCATAATCTTATGAGTTGTATGTGGAATTATTATTTTTGTCTTCGAATCTTTGGAAAACTCACGTAATTCGCAGTTTAGTATTATTCAACGAGTCCTGCTATGGGGACCAACGGGTCCCATAGGGAAATCGTACTAACAGTTGAGCCGGGCTGTCTCCGGCAACTAGACAACAAATCCAAGCCGTCCAAAAATTCTAAAAAAAAACGAGGGGGCTTGGTGGGAATCGACGGCATCCGATGTGTGTAGGGTGGTTGATCCAAACACCCCTTTTTCGTTTATATATGTATATATACGAAAAATAGGATGTTTGGATTAAGCACCCTACACACATCGGATGTCATTGATTCCCGCGTGGACCCTGTCCATTTTTTTAGAATTTTTGGACGGCTCGGATTGGCCGTTCAGTAGCCGGAGACTATCCAGTGCGGTAGTTGGTACGATTTCTCTATGGGACCCGTCAGTCCCTATAGCTTTTCTGATAACAATTGGTTAGAAAAGTTTTTTTTTTCATTTATTGTCCTTTATGTTGAGTTACTTTTTGTTTAGTACAAAGTTATGCAATCATACATAAATTTTACTTGTTAAAAATTCACATCAAATCACAATTTTCATAACAGCACAAACAAGAGCCGGTCCTAACTTTTTGGGAGACAAAAATGAAAATTAAAAATTGGGTTCTTTTTGCTTTTTCTTCGGCTATATGTCAGGGCCGGCTCTAAACACTATGGATTTATATCTTTTACGTGCAATCATGTACTAAAGATTGGGCTCTTTTTGCTTGATGCTCCTAAATTTTGAAAACAATTTCGGGCCTAAGTGGCCTTTTCTTCGACTTTATGTTAGGGCCGGTTCTAAGCGACCTTCTCTTCGGCTTTATGTCTGGGTTGGCTTTAAGCACAACGGGTTTATGGTTTTTACATGCATTAATGCGCATGCGATATTGGTTAAAGAAAATCACAATACATCCATAACTTTGCAATGACAGATACGACGGTGCCAAGGCGGACATATGGTCATGTGGAGTGGTTCTCTTCGTTCTGGTTGCTGGGTTTTTACCGTTCCAGGACGAGAACGTCATGAACATGTACAAGAAGGTTTTCAAGGCGGAGTTCGACTTCCCCCCATGGATTTCCCCTGACGCGCGGCGGCTCATTTCCAAGCTCCTCGTCGCCGACCCGCACCGCCGGATCTCCATTCCCGCCATCATGCGAGTGCCCTGGTTCCGAAAAAACTTCGCCCGATCAAATTCCTTCCAGATTCGAGAAAATGAAGAAGGTAATTGAGGGGCATCCCAGCATTTAGTTTTCAGCTCTTAGGTTCTTTAGGCTAAATTCTCACTATCTTTTTTACTAATTTTTTCTCTTAATTTTTATCAAGTTTGAGTCAGATTTTAAGGATTAATCATTCGTCTTGACAAATAGAATTTGAAAAATAACAAAATTATCATCAAAAGTTCATTAAAAAGGAGAAAATTCCAAAAAAAAAAGTTTTTCCATATCTATGTCGTTAGCATCATCGTAGATGGTTTTTTCGAACTGTTATTCATATTTTTATATCTTTTCGATTTCTCTAATCAAGACGAAAGATTAATTCTAAAAATTTTGACGAAAAACTAAAAAACAATTCATGAAACTTCAATTATATTCGCTGTCTTTTACAAAAATCTAGGAAAAAGGACCTTATTTTTTCAGTTAATTTCCAGCTTTAGTACTTTGTTTATTTGTTTTTTTAACTTTAATACTTAATTTTTCAGCTTCCAACTTTCAAGACGTAGATCTAGCAGCCAACAACCCGAAGCAATCCGGATCCAGTGGGATACTGAAGAAATCGATATCCTCCCCTGCTTTCTTCAACGCGTTCGAGTTCATTTCCTCCATGTCGTCAGGGTTCGACCTCTCGAGCTTGTTCGAGACCAAGAGGAAAACGGGGTCCATGTTCACGTCGAGGCATTCGGCGGCCGCGATAGTGGAGAAGATTGAGGCGGCAGCGGAGGGGTTGGGATTCGGAGTTGCCAAGGAGAAGGACTTTAAGCTGAGGCTCGA
The DNA here is from genome assembly GCA_019656835.1 of Rhododendron ovatum. NCBI lineage: Eukaryota > Viridiplantae > Streptophyta > Magnoliopsida > Ericales > Ericaceae > Rhododendron > Rhododendron ovatum. The sequence continues at coordinate 41,675,848 of CM033798.1, read as the reverse complement.
AGGGGCGGCGGAGGGCCGGAAAGGGAAGCTGTCGGTGGCGGCGGAGGTTTACGAGGTGGCGGCGGAGGTGGCGGTCGTGCAGTTCTCGAAGTCCACCGGGGACACCCTCGAGTACGTGAAGTTCTTTGAAGAGGACGTTAGGCCTGCGCTGAAAGACATTGTTTGGACTTGGCAGGGTGACAGTAGCTGTAACGGTAACGGTGTAGTTAACGGAGGAGAACCACCAAATAGTAGTAAATCCTAACCCTTGATGGGGTTGACTATTTGGTTTCTGTTGTTTTCTCTTTGATGTGACTTTGATTTCCAGTTTCTTCTATATAGTTCTAAAAAATTACGAATACTAAAAAGTGTAAATTACATCCTGCTTATGAATGAGATATGCAAATTATGAGAAATTATTCAATGTCAGATGGGTATATCCCACGTGGTACCTGTTCGGCACATCCGAGCCGTTTAATACACTTTTAGACGGCTCAGATTGAAACATTCTCTTTCCTCTCACTCCAACAATCTCTCTCTCTAAATTTGAGCAATCAAAAAATGCAATGGACGGCTCAGATGCGCCGAACGGACACCACGTGGTGCCCACTCGGCACTGAAAAATTTCCCGCAAATTATACATGTTATTGGGATGGGGTTAAAATTATATTTGCAAGAGGTGAAAACCGTGGCCTGTGGACCCCACAATGCATTTTCTGTGCTAATTTGAACCGTTCATCTTGAAGGGTCCACAATGTAGCATATTCATGTAAAAAATCAGCTTGATCAACTATCGATAGGAATCAAAAATTGAATTTTGGTTTGCAAAATGGGCGGTCATAGATTTTGAAATTAAACTGTCCATAACTGTCGATTTATAATCCAAAAAAATATGATTTTTGATATACCTATCGATGTCCGATAAAGCTTATTTTTTGCGTGCATATAGTACTCTGCGGACCTATGAAATGAACGATTTAAATTATAACAAAAAATGCACGATAAGACCCACAACGGACGGTGATGAAAAACCCAAGATTTCTATTTTCCACCAAGGTTTCCACCACAGGTTGAAAGAATTTAAACTCTATTGGGAATGGTAATGACACACTTTCTTAAACCAAAGACCTGGATTGTGGGATGTTGAAAAGAATTGGGCCATTCAGCTTATCAACTCAGGTTATCCTTCTACTCTGTACAAACTTTGCCATGGGCTGTCTATCATATCGGGAAAGCTAGGAATGAGGGTATTTTTTTGCAATAAATCTTCTAGAGATAAACTTATTAACAAATTATTCACGGCTCTGCGTAATTTCAATAGTCCGTTTCGATAATCAATGGTCCGAATTTTTTAAAAACTATTCTCTAGAATAGTTAGCGAATAGTTTTTTAAAAATCCAGACCGTCCAAAACACTTTTGGACAAGCGCAATTGAGCATCGTAAACTTTGTTTTCGGATTGCTCCGTAAGAAAATGTTCTCAATCTTCTAATCCTAGCTCTGTTTGTAGCAATGTACATAATGGACAAACTACTAGTATAACAAATGAATGAAAAAAGATAGTAGTAGTATCTTTTGTTAATACAAGTATTTTTAGTGCACAAGGGTTACAAATTTTTTATACACTAAAGTTTTGATATCAATAAAAACAGTTTTAACATTATCAATACTCTCTCCGTCCCAAATTGTTTGTCCGGTCCGCAAAACGAGAACTAAAAAATAATGCACTTATTTCAAGAAAAAATTCAAACTTTTTTCATAAATTAAAAGAACTCATTGATAACTAGTGAATTGTTGAAAAAAAATTGATTTTTTCTTACAAAAATTGTATTATTTTTACATCCTCGTTTTGCGGACCAGACAAACATTATGGAACGGAGGAAGTATTTTTTAGAAAAAGTCATTCAGCCCGAACTTTTGGTGGTGAAATAAGAGGGATTCAATCCAAATTGATTGCCACCAACCATAACAGTACAACACCCATGTGGGGATATTGCAATCTCCTTAGGGGAAGCCTAACTCAACAATTTATCAAATTAACAACCAAGGTCGCATCATTTAAGTCATTATAGTGAAAACTAGTTACCCAACAAGATGTTTACACCACAATTATTCCCTGTTCTATTCAAAATGCCCCAAAATCCTTTCGTGGCAAAACTTCTCTCTCCGTCGATCTCCACGCGCGATGGACGATCATCCAAGATTATGCGACTGAAAATGGTCGCAACTCGAACTCAGACGGCTCCATTGGCATGCTCTAGCAAGAGCGATTGAAGACGACTGCACGACCTTGAACACCAGCAATGGCGTCGAACTAAAATCGAACATTTTCTAGTTCCATTTTCTCAAATAAGTACTTAAAAAATAAAAACCTATTTTCAGGCTTAAAAGTAATGAGCTTACAAAAATAGTTTTTAAATTTTTTTTTTGTGCAAGGTTTGATAGATCTCGTCGAAATCTATCAAACAAGATCTATATTGCATATTGTTTGATTTCAGTAAATCTATTATTTTTAAGCTTGAAAATTATTAAATAAATACTTATTTTTAAGTGTCCTTATTGAAAACTAAAGCGCTAACGAGCAAGAATGGGGCCCTTACTATAGATAGGCTAACATGCCTTATCTTATTAGTAAAGCTGCCTTTCGCCTTTATTGAGGAGATATAAAAATAAGGTTGAAAGCGGAACACCCCATACTCAACATGTTTCACTTTCACACTAGTTTTTTTTTTTTTTTAACCCAAATACTATTTCACCCTTTTCAAGTTTTTCATACTGTGAATTTGAAAAGTTAGTAGCAATCCTTCAAATGTCAAAATAAAGAGAGATTATTTGATCTTTTGTGCTTCAAGTTCTTAAGTTAGTTTTGTAAAAGTATCCAACTTTGCTATTGCTAATGTAGTGTTTAAGGATCTTTTTTTTACAGAATCTCGTGACGTTTGAAAAAAAAAACCCTTCAAATTATAATACGAAGAAGCAAAATATAATTTAAAAGAGTAAAATTGAAAAAAAAATTACTGTGGATGATGGCTCTTCTACTTGAAAAAAAGACATTTGTTTGGTTGTTAATTTTGAGATATATTTAATTTTGTTGTGATAATAATGCTTTACAGGTTTGCATATTTTTCGTCTTTAGTCAATTTTTTTTTTAATTTTTAATTTTATTTTGACTTTTCGAATAGAAGTGTGTTATATACATCCAAAAAGTAAAAAAAAAATTCATACAAATGTCATAAAAAAATCACTAAAACAAAAAACACGGATGACGAAACAATCAATTTTTGAAGAGAATATTTCTGAGATGAGAACCAAACAAAGTGGCGTAATCTAAGCTTATAGCCGGCAGAGCGTGCATGGTGGCCACGTGCTAAGCACGTGCCATCTAACCACTAATGGAAAATGGCACCTAGATGTTGCAGTCATCAGCTGGGTCGGTCCATAAGTTGTTGGGGAAAGATCCGTGACAATTTTGGAAACCACGAAAATGATATGCCACCTATGTGTTTGTGGGTCAAGTCAAATCTGTACCCGATTATTCAATTGAGCTGGCTGGGTTTAGGTCACACCAGTGGCCCACAATAACCATATGACCACATCACCAAACCAACTCACATGGTGTTCGGGGACAATTATTAGGCAACAATTTTCATAAATAAAATATCGTCATCACACAATGTATGTCATTTTTTTGGCTCTGAACTGTCCAACAAAAATGATTGGTAATGTCCATATCGCATAACTTGTTGCTACGTAAGCGGTTAAAAAATTCGACGTAGGCAATGCCAAGCTGTACTCTAGAAACACTGGATACTACTAGAGCTGTGCAAAAAATCTGTTGAATCATGAAACCGGTCCGAACCAGTTCTGTCCGGACCTTTTGGATTTTCTCCGTGTATTAATGGTCTGGACACGGATTGAAAAATTAGAAAATCATGACTCGTAGTTCAGTCCACAGACTTTCGTTACGAATCCGTAAATTAATCGAACCGGACCGAGAGATATTTATATAAATATATATATGTGTGCGTGTAAATAATTTACCAATTTTAATATTTTACCTTAATAATGGGATATAGTATAGGTTTACATAAAACATAGAAGGTAAAGCGTAATTTTTGTACAAGTAACGCCAGTGGCAGCGAGACTTCAGTAAAGTAGTTTATTTCTATTCTCCTCATTTGGGGTAAAGTGGAAAAGATGAACATAATGATGTTCATTACTATCGTGTTGGGTCCCCGTTTTAAGTTGAAGTATGTGAAATTCTATTTAAGTGAACTTTTCGATTCTGAGTTAGAGGAAGGGGCTAACAAAAATGATAAGGGAAGGGTTGGATCATGTCTTTGTTAAGTACGAAAAGTTAAACGAAACCCGTGGATAAAATCGTAACCGATCCTCGAGCCACGGATTGGATTGGAATCGGACTACAGGACTTTTGGTCCGAACAAAGATTTCATTTTGTAAAAATCATGACTAGCAGTTCGGTCCTCAGATTTCTATAAATCCGATCCGATCTGAAACTCGAACACCCCTAGATAATACTCGTGTTTGGAATCCTCTCCTTTAGTTTTTTTATTTTATTTTATGTTTGACTTCTGAATTGGAGTACATGATTACCCTTTCATTTATATGGCAAAAAAAAAAAAAGAAAGAAAGAAAGAAAGAAAAAAAAAAGAAATACATAAAAGGAATTAATAGCAAAAGGAAGAGCATGGATACAAAATAAATGTAAAATAACTACCCTTTTACATTATTGAAATATGCAGACCAACTCTTTTGTGAGATTCACCCCACCCTCATTGCTTGTTTTTTAGCAATGCTTGTCTTTTTCAACACATGCAAGCATGTTTCAACGGCTTGTCTCATCTTATTTTGAAAGTTACATTTTCAAAAGAAAGATATATTATAGGACATAAAAGATTAGAAGCCACTCCACGCTAAGGCATATTGTCATATTGCAGGGGACTAAGGGGAGGAATAATTGAGTTATACACCTCATGCACTACCAAACAAAACCTAATTCCCAATCTCTGCTTTAAAGAATTGGGAAAAAAGAAGAAGAAGAAAGATAGTGAAAATGATTGGTTCTAGAGATCACCTAGAAAGGGTTCCTATTAGTAGTAGTAGTTTCCAAATCCGTCAGTAAGGAGATGGGAAAATGAAGCTACACATGGCCTATTCTGGCCGAGTGGGTGTAGAGTAATAAGTAAAAACGTGCATCGATATCTGAAAAAGATGTATTGAAGTTTGTGAAAGTATATTAATATCCGAACTTATTTGAAATTATGTGTATATTGTTCTCGAGGTTAGCAGAACCGATAAGCAAAATGACTTCTTTTTTTGATTTTATTAAAAAAATTGCAATAGTTAGTTTTTTGTCAATTTTTTTTGGATTATTGTTTCTTACTAACGAAGCCCAATTTTTTTTGAATAAAGATGGAAAAAATTGGCTTATTGGCTTCTTTTTTTAGATAATGCAAGGTGTCTCAGGTCAGCTTACGTGCACGTTGGATTGATTTCTATAGCTCCTCCCACAGCCGTTTTACACACTTACACATGGGGTGAGGTGGCTTCATTTTCCCATCTCTTATTGGTTTACTTAGGGATTTGAAAAACTAATAGGAACCCTCCTTAGGTGGAATTGAGATGGTGTTTTGCAATGGTGTGTGCAACACCGTGATGCGCACATTTGAGCCATCGGATTGTGCATCCGATAGTTCGGATCTCATCTCGACAATAAACGATTTTGGATCGTTAGTTGCCGAGATAAGATCCAACCCGCCGGATGATTGATTCGACGGCTCGAAGACACGCAGCACGGTGTTGTGCATCTCACTGCACAACACCAACGTGAAGTCCCCTTAGGTGATCTCTAGAACCAATCATTTTCGATTATTATAGTCTGTTTGGATAAGCCCCAAATCTAGACTCAATTAATGCTGTTACGTTTTGAAATAAAGTCAAGTAAAATAAAGAAGGGAAAGTCAAGGATAAGATCTTACACTTTATTTATATATATTTTTTCGTTTAGGTTTCTTGATGGTTCTGAGTTGTTGGGTCGAGACCACAACCCCGATCCACACCTCTAAACACAAACACAAAATAATGAAGCGCAAAATGATAAACAAACACTGAGGAAAAATTCATTATATATATTTACACATATACAATTGAAAAACGTCTTTGAGAGAGAGCCATAAACCGGCTCTCTACTCTCCCCTTAGTCCTCATCCTCTCTCCCTCATCCGAATCTCCGATGGAGTATCCAAGCATCTCCCAGGAGCACCGTTTCTCCCGAAGGAGGAGCCTCACTCAACTCTCTCTCTGCTCTCACCAGTCACTACTAGCACACACACTTTAGTCTCTCACACACCTGGACTAAAAAAAGAGAGAAAGAAAAGTCTAGGGGCCCCACTAGGGGTGGACCCCAACCTGAATAGTGCTGGTGAATGAACCAGGCCAATCCCGTTTGAGTTTATGTCGATTTGGAAAAAGCTCTTTCAAGGTCGATTTGTAACCTAAACATATAAAGTTTGTGTATTTTTTTGAAATTCGTTAAGCTTTCGAACTAAACATTGACCAAGCCGCTACTCAACCCATTCGACTTATGATGTCACACAAAATTCAAGCTTCTTGAAATCTACTCGTGATCAGCTCAATGAAAATTCATTTGAGATTCACTTGCCAAATAAGTGATTCTCTTCGTTCAACTTCACGATTTTTGAGCTCTCCGTACTAAATTTTCAGACTTTTAGGTTTCAGCTTTCACGATACAAATTTGAAAGCTCAAGAGGGAGATCTAGGAAACAAGATCCGAAGCAATCTGGGTTCCGGGGCATTGAAGAAGTCGATATCCTCCCCTGCTTTTTGTCAATGCATTCGAGTTCATTTCCTCCATGTCATCAGGGTTCGACCTCTCGAGTTTGGCGGTGGCAATGGTGGAGAAGCTCGAGGCCCCTGCGGAGGGGTTGAGATTTGGGGTAGGGACAATGTTTTCAAATTGGGATAAGTATCGTGTATCGTTTTTTTTTTTTTCATTTTTCGAATCGTATCAAGATACATATCGCATATCGTAAAATACGTTAATATACAATTCAAAATTAGTCATACCTAATTACAAGCTAAAAGTCTACTACACATAAAATTTTCAAGTCTCCCAACTGGCGTCTATAACATTGAGTTTTTCTAGTGCATTGGTCAAGGGAAGAAAGAAAGAGTCTTACCCGATTCATGCAAAACATGATCAGACTATATTCTTTCTTTTATTCGAGCCATAATAGATCCAGTTTCGATTTTCTTCAAATGGTTTGAAGGTTGCCATAATTAGATCAAATATTTGTAATGCATTTCGCTTCTCAAAATATGGTATGAGCTTCGTTTAATAAGTAATGGTGAGATACATACCGGATCGGGAGATGCGTCGTAGGATACGTTATCGTATCGTAAGATTTTCATACAAAAAGGATACGGAATGAGATACATATCTCGTATCGTAGGATTTTAACAACCATGGGCAGGTGTGTAATCGGTTCGGGTTTTTGCATTTCCACGGACCTGTACAACCGAACTATTCGGTTTCTGAATGTATAAACCAAAAGCAAACCGTTTCCTTCACTTAGCCGGGTTTTTTTTTTCCGGTTTGGGTAAACAATGGTGATTGGGCCTGGATCACTATTATTGGGCCAACAAATTCACAAGCTGTGATAAAATGGGGGGGATGACGGCCGATGACGTGTTTTGATAATTAATACCCTCTAAGGATAAGTTAAGAATATTTGTTAATGCTGAAAATGTCATTACGGGAATTAATTATCAAAACGTCCTTCACCTTCATTTTCCCTAAAAAAAATCCAACAATTTACCCCAAAAAAAATAAAATAAAATCCAACATAGACATGAACAATAGCAACAAAATTGGGCCAGTGCCCTGGGAAGTTTAATCAATAGCGAAGCCCAACAATGTTTTTTGATCCGAGAGTTAGCCCTTCTTGACAGAATGTACTCCCATACACTCTGAAGATAAACTTCACGAAAGACAATGAGTTGTTGTGCAAAAATTTTAGTGGAAACGGGGCCTCAATTGTATCTCTAGAACTAATCGAAAACAAAATGCGTATTTTCATGACACTATCAACAGCCATTGTGAGTCTGTGACTCTTAAATGAGTATCGGAGTCATTTAACGCCTTACGGTAGCAACCAGTTCTTGAGCAATTAATCTTGTTCTTTGCCCCTTTCTAAGTCTCCTTAAATATAGTGAATTAGGATTAACGAATGTCCAAAAAAAAAAAAATTTCCTGTTGTTTGCCACAACTGTGTTTGCAACTGGATTAAAAAGAACAAGAAAAGGAATGCGAACAGTCAACGGTTCTGACAGTATTACAGATTGGATCTTTTGTCCTTTACTCATATTTACGTAGACGCCCTTTCACGTTTATTCATTTTTAACTTTCACCCCCTCTAAAAATTTTTGCTACGGCAAGACCCTCTCATTAGAGTTTATTTTTCCCCTAAACCCCTTTGGTCAGCCGTCTGTCTAGAACGGTTACCTTTTTCATCTAAATTTTGTCATGATAAAATATTCCAAAATTACCCTCTACTTTTGAACATACTCCAAAAAAAAAAAAACCCTCCTCGTTCTGTCTCCTCTCTCTCTCTCTCTCTCTCTCTCTCCATACATCTACCCAACAACTAAAAAACCTTCCCAAAATGGAACATAGGGCTGCAAATGAATCGAGCCGCTTGCGAGCAATTCGCAGCTCGGCTCGTTAGTGGCTCATTTAATCTCGGCTTAGAAGTTAAACGAACAAGTTCGAGCTGATTTTTTTAGCTCGTTTTGTAAACGAGCTGAGCTCGAGCTACGATAAGCTCGACTCGAGTCGGCTCGCGAGCCAGGATATATACACATAAGTTTAAGATTTTTATTGTTATTTCATAATTTATTCTTTTCGTTTTCAATTTTCAGTCAACCAAGGAGGCGAGAGCACACGCACACAAGTACACCTCCGCTCCATAGGAAAATGAAAGATATATACCTTCACAATCTAAATATTTTTGGTTGTATTAGGCCTATAAGAGGATATATATACATTTTTCGTTGGTCCGTTGAGGCTCGTGAACAAGCTCGAGCTCGAGCTCGAGTCAAGCCAAGGCCCGCTAGACTCGAGTTCGACTCGTTAAGTTTTCACTGAGCTCGAGCTCGAGCTCGTGTTCGTTAAAAACTTAATAAATAAGCTTGAATACAGTAAAACTCGGCTCGGCTCGTTTGCAGCCTTAATGGAACAAAGATAGAGAGATGCGAAAATCGATGGGTCCTCAACCCAACCCAATAACCACCACCGACCTCCAACCCTCAGCTCGTCCATGGCCACTGACGAACTAGTCGCTCCTTCGTCCCACCCCTCTTCTCCTCCTCCTCCGTCTCCAAACGAGCCCCCGCTGGGCTCATCCGTTATCCCAATTTCAAACCCACAATATTAACAAATCCACCATCAGATCAAACTTGAAAACGAAAAAAACAAAAATCGAACCCCATAAAAAATAAGAAACTAAACCCATTTTATCATCGAACCCCAATATGAAAAGCACACTAAAAAATCCCACCCCATTTGTCCTTTTTCTGTATGTGGCTGTGTGTGTACGTGAGAGAGAGAGAGGTGGATTCGGTGGTGCTCATGAGATGAAAAACTAGAAGAAAAAAAAAACCCCAACTATGTGCAAATCGGTAGATACTCAATTACTCATGCATTCCAAAAAAGTTTCTTAATAAGTAGAACATGATTCGGATAAAAAAAAGAAGAAGGTAGAACATGATCTTATGAAATCGAAAGAAGACAGCAAAAACTAGACAGTGTTTTCGCAACTCTCCGTCAAATCGTGGTCAAGAATCCTGGTTGAAATCGCGGCGGCGATTGCTGCGGTGAAACTCGGATTTCCGGTCAAGGAATTTGCCATTTTTTCAACCAAGAGCTGTTGAAATGAAGACACATCGATTCCGGGCCCAATAGAATCAAGCATTGGGCTTGGGTTTTTTCTTGGGCTTGGGCTTGAAGAGTTGTTATAGTTTTGGTTGAAGCCCAAAGACACCTCAGCTTGACAATTGGGGTGGTGGTGGTTGTGGTCTCCTTCATAGGTTGCCACTAACAAAGATGTATCTTCCACACTTCTTTGCACCTAAACAAAAACAAGGAACCAAATTATATATACTCCATTTGCAATGCTAGATGATACGAGAGAGAGAGAGAGAGAGAGAGAGAGAGAGAGAGAGATATGTGGGTGATCACCTTCTTTTTAACAGGGCAATTTGGTGCAAAGGCGCACTTGAAGTAAGCTCTAGGAGAAGGGTTATCTCTGGTGACCTTTTGGCCATATTTTCTCCATTGATATCCGTCCTTCACTACCTGCAATACAAACCCAAAAGGACACAAAGGGTTCTCAGTGCCAGTACTTTAAGGAGTTTTACTCATTCAAACATTCGATCGAGGAGAAATGTTTTCAATTTTCCACGTGGATCATTAATCTCACCGTCTACTAAGGTCCCATTTGATAACCATATTAGCTCTTGGGATTGGATTACCAATCCCATGGGACTACTAATATTGTGTTTGGTAATCCAAAATAAATTAGGATTATTAGTCCTTAGGACTAGCAAGGTGGGTATTAAGGGTTTTTTATAATACCTTCTTGCAGTTGGTATTCACAATTCAGGCCTTGTGAATCCAATCAGTGATCAGCCAAAATACCCAAATACCCACAGACGTTGATGGCTTCCCCCAATCAGCGATTGGCCACATGTGGGATATGAAAACAGCATTTCGTGATGAAGAAGAACAAAGAAGGAAAATAGAAAAATAAAATTGCCACTGGAAAAACAAATCGATCACCACCACCACCACCACCGGAGAAAAAGATCACTAAAACACACACAAAATATGTATCTATATGTGCAGATCTCGAGAGAGAGAAACCTTTATTATGAGCTTGGTTGGGTCATCTTCTTCGTCTTTATCGTCTTTGTAATATCCGCTTGGTTGGGTTTCTTTGTGTGGGTGTGGGTGTGGGGGTGTGCGGGCTGAGAGAGAGAGAGAGATAGAGGAGCAGTAGTCAGGGCCAGTCCAAGGTATTTGGATATCCTAGGCCAAGTGGTGGAATAGTGTTCTACATAAATTTTTTAATTTAAAAACAATAAACAAAAATACTTTTCTATATATAATTTTCATTCATACTATTTAACATGATAAATATTTTGGTCTTAATGGCTTGTACGGTTGCAATAATATTCAGTAGACTCAAATTTGAATCACAGCAGCCCCAATTTGTGTGATAGGAGGAAATTTTTGTTTGGCAAAAAGACAACCTTACCAGGATTTAAACCTAGGCAACTTATGTAAAATAGCAAACACTTTACCATTGAACCATCAAAGGAATTTGTATTATAATTACACACAGAAAATATATATACTTATCTAGGAATGGGGTGCCCCATTTTTGGCCCAAAATGTGGAGGCCCAAGGCGGCGGCCTCTTGGGCCTCCCCATTGGGCCTGCCTTGGCAGTAGTGCGTGTGTGTGCTGGCTTTTTTATTGTGGGTATTGTATTTTTTTATTTTTTTGTGTGCTTGTGTTATTTTATTTTTTTGGGGAGGAGGGCAAAAACGGAAACTAACCTATCAATCCAATCTCATCCCATATGAAACAAACACGATATTAATAATCCCATCATCTAATCTCATCCCAAACAAACATACTCATTACCAATCCTATTTCATTACTAATCCCAATCCCAATCCCAATTTCATTTTCATTTTCTTACGAATCCCATCTATCTATCACTATAATTAAACGAGGCCTAAGGGGATAGGAAATCAAAACTCAGATAGAGCCTCGTACGAATTCACACAATACATGAGTTAATATCATGTGGCCGGGTGGGAGTCGAACCTCAGACCAAAGGCTTCTTGAGGCCCCTGATTGTCTGTGCCAATCCTGCTTGTATGTTCCCAAGGCCGGCCCCGGGTAAACCCTCACAAATCCGTCGGCTTGGGCAATCCCTGGGCTAGGGCAACCCAAAAAAAAAATATTCCATGTATATATATATATATGGGCGGTTCTAGGGACCCTTAAAAAAACATCTAAACCCCCCCCCCCCCAAGTTTCCGATCGAATTTTAATGATCCGAGCCACTCAATGTAACTAGAACTTGATTTTACGGGTACCCGCGTGTAAACAGCAAAAAAATGACCGAGAAGGGTTTCATCCGAACAGTTTTCTATTGAACTTTATTGAACAGTTTAATAAAAAACTGCTCAAATCAAGCTCTTCTCGAATATTTTTTTTGGCTAATTTTTAGCGGGCACCCTTAAAATCACGTTCTGAACACATTGAGCGGCTCGGATCATCAAAATTTGATCGGAAACTATGAGATTAAAATTTCATGCAAACACAGCATGAAAGATGGTGTTGGTTTGTTGGTCAATAGGGCATACTTAAGTTCCCTCATACTCGTACACCCACTTTTCTCTTCTTTTTTTTTTTATTTGTCCAGAAGTAAAAGGGAATTTGTTGTTGATGTTCATTTTTTATTTCGGGAGATATTTCTTCTACATCAACAATTAGGATACGTTCCACTCATTAAAATATGTATTTATTTTTTTGAATTAAAGGTGATGTAAAACGGAAAATAAGTACTTAAAAAATAATAACCTTAATAGAACGTAGCAAACTCCTCCAAAAAAAAGAAAGAAAAAACAACTACTCGCATTCGCATACTCACATATATAGTGATGTATGCAAATATGAAAAATATACATGCATATGTATATAATGTATACACAGAACTCACGAATATAAAAATAAAAATCAATGAAAAAATTAACCATTTTTTAAGTCAGGTTTGTATTTTTTCAAGTTGGTCCATAATATTTTTTTTTTCAATTAATCATAAAATATAAAACAATGATCAAAATAAAAAATGAAAGATAAAATAAATAGAAACCCATCAAATTTTTTTTTGAATCGAATCATGCTAAATCATAAAACACTATAACCCGAATTTCGTTTTAATTTTAATTTTTTGATAGAATTCAAACTAAAAGCACATTGTGACCTTGATTTTTTTGCCTTGTATTTTTTTTAAAATTTTTTATGACTTAATTATAAGCAGGCAACAAGCTTAAGGTCGGTTTTGGGCAACCCAAACGTCAGAGCTAGCACTGTATGTTCCATATTTCAATCTTAAGTGAAACCTCTTTGAAATTAGATAGTGTTAGTTGTGGAACTTACTAGGGTTGTATCAAGTGGATCAGTCTTCACATAAAACCTAGAAACATTAGTCCTTAATATGGTTTCCCTTGGCCTCTTCCATGAATTTCCTCCACCACCAATACCACAACATGGGCTGCTCTCATTATTTCCATCACTAAAACTTCCAATTGCAACTCCCAAATTCTCAATTACTTCGGCTTTTCTTTTCTTCAAATTGGAGGGAAAATTTGCAGGATCCTTTCGAAGGGAGTTGTGATTTCCACACAGAAGAAATAACATTTCCTTTAGCTTCTTGTTCTCACTACCCATCCGATTCAACTCTTCCTTTAATTCACTCTCCAGCTGAGCACAAAAAAAAAAAAAAGGAGTACTTGATTAGCAAGGATAAAGTTAGGAACTTTCCAATGAAATTCAAGAAACAAATTAAACAAAGGAAATAAATAAACTTTGATCTAGTGAAAATGGTTTTTGAGAATCGGCGGTAAACGTTTTTATACAGTTCCTAACTCTGTGAGAATTTAAAGAATTTAGATCTTTTGCTTAACGCGATAAATTTTGAGGATATGTGCATGGAAGTTCTTTACTCCCTTTGTCCAAATTTTTAGTCCACAACGAAAATTCATGTAATTTTTTAGATAACAAATAGTAAAATATTATTGTGCATAATTTTTAGGATTTCTTTTTTTTTTTTGAAAGGAGAAAAAAATTCATAAATCTTTGGATAGAGGTTACAAAGATTAAAAAAGGAAACACATGAGAACGGTATCACAACAAGAAGAAAGCAATTTTTAAATTTTTTTTTTTAGGATTTCTTGGCACCAAAAATAAAAGATTTCAATTAGTTACTTAAGTTAGTGCGGAAAGTTTCAGAAAAATATTCAAGTCCCCATAGCTTTTCGTTGGGGTTAAACATACTCATAACACCATCTACACATGATGGGCCTTAGCTTTGACCCCGACATATGTGCGGTGGGATTCCCCACATATAGTAGTTTGTTGTGAAAAAGTAATACTCCCTAGCAGAGATGACGAGGTAGCATTCCGGCACTTCCATTTTTGTACCAAAAAAAAAAAAAAAAAACCAAACAAAGTCTATAAGCTCTTTAAATTTCGTCAAGCAATTAAACCAAGGGAACACATTGTCTTTTTTTTTTTAGTCATCATAAAATGCCCAAAGGAATTAATCGGGCTAATCCCTTTGGGAATTTTACAATGATCGATCACCAGGCTATCTAATCCGATTTGATATTAAACGAATTCTACTCACGGTTGTTTCACCATTGCAGGCTTCATCGGGATTAATGTTGAGGTTGAGGTTGAGACTAGCTGTATCTGCCCTTGTTGAATCCATATATGGCACCAAAAAAATGCACCAAATTCTCAATGTGACTGAGGGTTTGGCTAAGTTATTGAGAGGAGAGTCCAAGAAATGGTGAAACACTTATAGGGGAGAAGGGATCGGAGGGCGAATCAATTAAGAAAAGTAAGTCTTGGTCTTCGGATTGGAAAGTTGAGGGAAAGTGGCACGAAATAGAGGGCACTATTTACCTCAAAAAAAAAAAACCCAAGAAGTAGAGGGTACCCTTACCCTAGAGAGCAACTTCACCAATGAACTACGAAGTTTTTATTTTGAGAGAGAGAGAGAGAGAGAGAGAGTGAGTGAGTGTGTGTGTAGGGTATTGTTCCAGAAAACGTTGAATTGGGGAAAGTGGCACGAAATAGAGGGTACTATTTACCTTTAAAAAAAAACCCCAAGAGGTAGAGGGTACCCTTATCCTAGAGAGCAACTTCACAAATGAACTACAATTATTTTGAGAGAGAGAGAGAGAGAGTGTATCGGGTATTGTTCCTGAAAACGTTGAATTCAAAGAGGATTCAATGTTTGGATCTTGACTGACCTCAAGATTATCCAATGAACTTTAATTGACGCAGCTATTTTAGAACATTGGTACGTTCAAGATTCTTATCCCTGTTTGTTTTCATATGAGATTTAAATACTCTATATGATTATTTATTGTAATTTGCCGGAAAATAAAAAAGTCAAGAAATATATAGGAGAGATGTACCCCACAGTTGGAAAGAGCTCATAAAATTCAAATATACTTATTCGCGGAGCTGTAAAGCGGCTCTTTATGGAGGCGTTCAATCTCGACCGTCAAAAAGTATTTTGGACGGTCCGAATTATAAACAATCTATTATCGCTAATGGATAATCTATTAACGGAAATAAATTATTTTCAATCCGGACCATCCAATACACTTTTGAATGACTGAGATTGAGCTCTATAAATTTTCTTTATGGAAAGCTCTGTAAAGAAGTTTTTCTCTATCTTCCTTAACGTTAAGTTTTAAAAGATATATAAACTCCCAAAACTACCCTCCTGTTAGAAATGCAATTAATGATTACTTTTTAGACTCAAGTTTATTTTTTCCTCCACGACTTTTGTGTTTGAATTTGAATATGGGGATGAACGGCTGAAAACGTAATAATGTCTCTTTTTTCATTTCTACATCACTAGTAAAAAATGAACAATAATTGTGGGATATCCAAAAAAGAAAATATGAACCAAAATTATGGAACGGAAGGAGCATTGTATTCAAGTGTGAACCATGTACTTCTTGAGGATTGTACTATTACGGTTTTCACTTCACTAAAGGTTATAATTTATATCAATCATTTGACAGTGTTGGTCTGTTTTATTTTTTTTACTGAACAATAGAAACTGCCCAAAGGCTACAAATACTAGAAATCCGGAGTCCTTTCGGGTAAAACGATCCTCAACCTTTTATCCATATATGGATTGATCGGTAGGATCTCACCAAGTATAGTGAAGTAATACTCAAATAAGGTGGAAAAAGTTTCACATAGAGAACAAAACTCTCTCTTTTTTTTGTCTGAACAGCAAAAAGCAAATAATTTTATCAATAATCAATATCGGTACAAGAGGGGGGAATGGGACCAAAAGAGGCACCACAACGAACGATTGACTTTCCAACTATGTTGGCACTCGACCATATGCCACCCAACTCCCAAAAGATAACATGGTTGGCAAAATTTCAACCAAACAAATAGAGACACCCATAATTAGTACTTCATGTTCCAGTTCATACACCTGCCAAGAACAAACTGAAAAACTTTGATCCAGAGTTTGCAGCATCATGCAACATCAATAATATTTTTTAACCTGAAAATGAAGTCATCCATAGTATACTCGTTGTCCCCCGTTTTGGTCTTCACCCAGAGATCAGCTACCCTTATCTTGATAGTTTCCTGCACTTCACCCCAGTTAACCTCCTTGTGATCAAACACAGCTTCATTTCTTGTTAACCGATATCAGTGATGATGTGCTTTCTTTCATGCCTCCCAAGTGTTGGTGTTACTATTTATGTGTCTATAGGATTGATCTTAGAGAGTGAGTTACATCTGGTTGAGGCGGAAACCCTGCCATTTGTGGGCCCTACCGAACTTTTATTGAGGTAATGTGAACCGTTCATCTTATAGAGCTCACAAAACAGTGTATTCACAGAGAAAATTAGCTTAATTTATCGGACATTCATAGGTATATCAAAAATTGGATTTTGGTTTATAAAACGGACCGCCTGAATTTTGTCAATAGTTTTTGAGTTAAAATGCGCATGATCGCCCGTTTTATAAACCAAAATTCAATTTTTGATATACCTATGAATGTCGGATAAAACTAAGTTTTTGCGTGAATACACTATTTTAATTTAATTTACGAATTTTATAAGATGAACGGTTCGAATTACCGCAATGAACACATGGTGAGGCCCACAATGGGAGGAGGCGGAAACCCCATGTTCCACCTCATCCGCAAATAATTTTTTCTCTTGATGAGATCTTACTAGTGGATATAATTAAGGAACTTTAGACCTAAGATGGATGGCATCCCAACTAGGGGCGGAGCTAGCTAGTATGGGGGCGAGGCGGCATGTGCCACCCGGCCCACCCCATTCCAAAAACCAATTTTTTCTGTTTGGCCAGAATGCGTTAATTAAATAAAAAACGGAGGATGCACACAATGCTCACTTTGGCTCAGTGGCTCAATTGCAGGGAGGTTGCTCTTGCAATGGAGTTTGAAACACGGTAGCAGCGTTTTGAGTCGTCAGTACTTTTCAAGACTATCATATTTGCTCTCTCTCACACTCTTTTAAAAACCTTATTTAACACATTTGGACGTTAATTTTTTTCTCCCACAAGTTTAGTATTTTATTGCATGTTTGTTTCTCTTTTCATAAATCCCAACATGACTTGTATTTTTTTTCACTAATTAGAGAGGAAAGTAACACATTTTGACATTAATTTTTTTCTACAAGTTTAGTATTTCTATTAAAAATTCCCACATCGTTTATATTCTTTTCCCACTAATTGGAGAGGAACATAATACATTTGGACATTAATATTTTTCCCCACAAGTTTAGTATTTTAATCGCATTTTTCTAGAAATGTTTTTTCTTAATACAAAATACAACTAGAACTTAATAACTGAAAAAGAGCAATGTTAGTGACATCGAATTTTTTACTCCATAGATACAAGTATGATGAACCTCACACGCATTGACGTAATATATGCGACGTCGCCAGACTTTTCCGTATAAAGCATAGAAGTTAAGCGTAATCTTCTAGATTCTCATTCTTGAATTTCACTCAAGGTGTGTGTGTGTGTGTGTGTATATATATATATATATATATATATAAACATTATGCCCCACACGGGTTTGAAAAGTGTACATGTTCTGTCTTATCATTATTAGGTAATGATTTGGACGTTGGCCCTCGGCCCCTAGCTAATGTTAAAGTCTTGTTGACTTCCGCTAGAATTTTGAAGATATACTTATTTGTTTTGAATCGTCATAAGAAAGTTTTCATTAATCATAAAGATATACAAATATGAAAACAGTACAATAAGAAAACATATATATTTAGAGAGTTTCGAAGAGTATTATATTCTTCTAATGCTGCAACTCGTATAACTTAATCTACCCCTTAGCCCCTTGATTTTTCAAATAAAATAGTTGACAAGAAGCCAACTAAACCCGAACGGATTCTAGCCTTAATTGCCAATAAACTAGGGAAAATGATTTTCAAATCCCTTTGTTATCATATTTTTGTTACTTTACAAATAAACGTTAAAAGCGTGAACTTATAAGCAACGTAGAGTGCACATAATTTGTTATCAGAAATAAGTATGGTTGCAAAATCATAACAATAATGAGGGGGGGTTTTTTTTTTTTTTTTTTGAAATTTCTACCACGCGGATTTCTTTGTCAATCCCCTCAAAATTCTAGTTCGTTCACAGCTCGCAACAGTTTTTTTTTTGTTTTTTTCTAAAGAATTTTCTTAGTGTTTTACCAATTGAATTTCATAGGAGAATCAAAGTATTAACGTGTTTTACGTCTTCCACCATTGGAACATTCATGGGGTACTCATCATGATCACATATATAGTCTTCCAATTCCATCTTGTACTGCCCCATAGTTTTTATGGTTCCCATGGCATTAATTGGACTAGATTTTATTGGCGGTTCGGGAATAAGCCAAAAGTTGTTTTCATGTGATCAATTGATGTAGAACTAAGCCACATCATTCGCGTGTGGAAACTCAAACAGGAGTACGAGCGTGAAAGCGCGTTTTTGAGACACATCTCAAACTACTAAAATCTGCAAGAGCGATAATGGAATGCACGAATGCAGTGCAAGGAATAAAAGCGAGAGCGCAAGACATTTTGAAGAATTATGTGACTAAAGAAGAAGAAGGAATGTGCTATATATGAAATTTTTTAAATGGACTTGACACTTTAGAAAACTAAGAGATAGACTTGTGGGCTTATGAAATTCACATGATGGATCTAAGACTAATTTTTAATATATTATATTAATATATATTCATAAAATGAGTCTGCTCATCAAATAAATATCACATGAACACCAAATCATTCAGACAACGAAATATGTCAAACAATGACAAAATGAGACGATTTTGCACTTAATTTCTTTTTTGTTGCTTTTTTACCTTTTTTATTATTTTTATTTTTTATAGAATTAGCTCTTCTATTTTTGTTTTGTTTTTATGTTGGTACCTAAAATGAGTTTTTTGCGAGGATAGGAGAGTTTTCTTGTACTCTTTGACGCTGAATCATTGAATATATTTCTTTTCCGATCGCACTTGATTTTATTTCTTTATCATTTAAGATGAATGAATTTTTTTTGAAAGGCAATAAAAGTTTATTAGGAAAACTTGACAAAGGGTACATCAAGTTTTATCAAAAAAAGATTTTGCCCTCAACTTTCTTTTAGTAATACATTACGATATTTTCCAGTTTCCATTAGCCGAAACTAAAATCAGTAATTTCCCCTTCTCTGTATTCGATAATTTAGTTTCGATGAACATAGAAGGATATTTTTGTCACTTAACAAATACACGTTAAAAACATGACCATAAGAAACGTGGAGTGAACTTAATTTATAATGAGGGTTTTCTGAAATCTCTAGCACGCAGATTTTTTCTCCCCTATAGACTCAAAACCCTAGTCCATCCACAGCTCGCAACAATTTTCGCTAAGGATTTTCTTAGTGTTTTACCAAATGAATTCCATCAGGAGAATCCAAGTACAGTATTAACGTGTTTCACGGCATGCATCCACCATTAGGATGTTCCTGTGGATTGTCTTCCCTAGTTTCTTCTGTGGTTCCCATGACATTGGAAATAGGCCAAAAAAGTAGTTTACAGGCTTTCATTTTCCTTCTAGATGGCTAACATGCTTTCCACACCTCACCTAACTCAACTGTGTAGAAGACTAAATTGGCATTTTGTTCATTAGTCTTGATCATATCTCCCAGCTTATCTTGGCGCATGCACACATATGTATGTGGTATATACAGTCGGGTACACCAAATATACATTTGAATGATCGGATGTGACAACCCACCCGGCCACCCCTTGGGCAAGTCCCACATCGGGAAAGTTTAAGAAATGAAAATGATTTGTAAGTAAAGGTCCACCAGCTGTTATTAACTTGAGGTTAACTTTTTGAGCCTCGTGGTTAAGTGAATGATTTGCAGGTCAACTGGCGCGAGTCGTTACATCGGAGTCATTCAATTTATTGAAAATTTATATTAAAGGATCTTTGGGGAAAAATCAGCTCGGTCAGATATTAGTAAGTACTTAATCAATTCTTTCAATTTTTGGTCACTACAAATTCAGGGACGAAAAATTGGACGAATTAATTGATCAAGCCCTTATGATTTTTAAATTATAGCTAATTCTTCAACAAATTTAGCGAACAGATTTTAAACAAATTTAATGGCTCCCATCATTTGTGTGAAACCTCGAAGTGGGTCCTACACAATCCTTTATATGTGTACCTAAATACGATTTCAAGGGATTAGTTGGTGGTTAGAATTAGGGACTTGCTCAACGGGTTTGCTCCCTCCTACAACTCATTGTTCAAATCTCTTAGATGCCATCAAATTTCACTTAAAAAAAAAATGCTATAACCACAAATAACTTTAGAATCTGGCCTGTTTGCAATTCAAGTTTGGACTGCAAAGGTGCGGGGCAAGTGATTGCAATCGTCAGATAGTATTTTTAATGGTCCAGATTTATTTTCAATATTTTACTGGCACTACAAAAAAAATGAGTGATACTGACAAAACAATTGTCACTGAGCTATCAGTGTGTTGCTAAAAAATTTTGGTGATAGTTTTGCTAAAAAAAATTTAGTGACAGCTTTTCATCTATAATAGCTGTCACTATAGGTGAAAAGTTGTCACTAAAAATTTTTAGCAATACACTTTTAGTGATAGCTCAGTGAAATTTTTTTTGTCACTGTCGCTCATTTTTTTGTAGTGTGGTAAAATATTGAAAGCAATTCTGGACCATTGATTTTCAATATGAACGGTTCAGATTGAACCACGTATCCTGAACCTGGATCCTAACTTTACACCAACAAATACACATACGCACATCCACCAAGGGGGTCCACACGCACGTAGCATTGTTGAATTTCATTGGGCCAATCTATGCGGGGTTTTAAAATAGGTCTCCCACTAGTAAACGTTGGTTTGATCTCGCAGAGATTAGCCAACATATACGTAAGTTGGCTCGAACACTTTTTCCTTATCAAAGTGTATGCAAATAGCTAGGGATATGTGTGGCAAAAAATTTAGGAGTACTTCACCATACATTCTGCAGCTTCGGGACGGTCGTGGCACAAGCACTTCTAGGCGAGAGAGAGCATGGCATAGTCTCTGGCGATGTTCACGAAAGGGGCATATCAGACCCCAAATTGATAGAGGGCGGGAATCCGCTCGAGCTGCTTCTGAATCATATCTGCATTTGGAGGACCAGTTGATGCTTCGAATGGTGCATTCCTTACAAGTGGTTCATTCCTTTGGTTTGTGGGGTTTTCAGTGGCTAAAGCCAATGCTCCCAATGTGTCCATAATCAAGTTAACCCATAACAATTGAACCACAGAAAATGGAACCTCTCCGGCTAAAACCGCGGCGACAAAGTTGATGACAAGGGCAGCAACATTCACTGTGAGCTGAAACTGAATGAACTTCTGAATGTTGGTATAAACACATCGCCCCCACCTTAAAACAGTGCACACATACCCGAAATTGTCATCCAAAATGACAATGATGGAGCTTTCTTTCACCACTTCGGTCCCCTGTATCCCCATCGAAAGGCCTATATCGGCTTCTTTCAGAGCTGGCGCGTCGTTGGTTCCATCCCCAGTGACTGCCACCATGTGCCCTTTTTTGTCTCAGGCATTGTACCATTAATTAGGAGTCTGTCTTCCCCCTTTACGTGAGGATAGGGATTGTAGTATCATGGTTACAAATTTGGTTTAACCTACTGATCTTTGGGGAATCGACGAGATAGTCAACATTACAGTTGGGGCTAAAGTTTAGGCTGTCAATCGTTCTTTGTTGGATAACAGACTTTGGAATGTTCCCGCTGTTGCAAATCTCGCCCCTGTTATAGAAGAAGTGACAATCAAGGATCTCAACTTTTGTGACTCGCTGCTAGTGCAGGATTTGGCCAATTACTTGGGTTTAGATATGGACCAATGGTGAGGGCTGGCCGAACAAGAGAGTTGTCGATTCTCCAACGTTGATCTGCCGATAAAACTTGGTGTCGATCTTTCTTATCTACGATCATTGAGTAAGAACGAATTTATAATAGCAAAGAACTACATATGGACCGGAATGGAGGATGCTGCTTGCGACCTTAATGTGTGTTGCAATAAGAGTACTCCAAGCATAAGGCTAAGTCGGTTGAAAGCATAATAATACCCGAAAGTCCGGGGTTGAATCTATAGGGAGTGCATCCATAACTTGTTTCAGAGATTAGCTTGTGTAGAGGTTTTAATGTTAGGACCGCCAACCAAACTTCAGCGTTCAGACAGCCAATTGAAGAATTTAGTTAATTGGCTACTTAACCTAACTATGGCTTTTTAACTGGAGATTAAACTAAAAGCTAGGTTTAGGGATAATTAACACCCATAACGTAAGGATAAACTCGATTCTTCTCTTCTTAACAATGGTGTTCAACATAACTAGGGTTCTTTTGGTTCATTTTGACAAACACAAAGAGGGACATAGCTCCAAGCATCAAATGTGGCAAATAGCTTAGCCCTTGCCTATATTTGATCAAAAAGATTAACACCTCTAAGTTTTGGTACATAAAATTAGTCCTAAGCCATGTTTAAGTTAGAAAGCGGGATTTTACAAGAGAAGACCAGGCTACATCATTGGTTACGAAATGTTAACCATCTCACAACCTAACCTTACTACACTACTCACACATATCGAAAGAAGACATGAAATGAGTAAGGGTAAAGATAAGGAGAGAAAACTAAACATTGATTAAATTCGAAATAAATATAAGATCCTCGAAGATGAGAAGATTCCTTACAATTTTAATGAAGGTGAAATGCTTCGGAATCAAATGGATCGTACCTAAAAACCATCCTCAAAGCATAAATGAAGAGAGAGGTTGGAGCTCCATTAATGGAGGTAGAGAGAGAAAGTGCAAAATGAAAGATAACCTATCCCAATCAGGTCTGGGGGTATTTATAGCCCCTTAAAAATGAGTTACAAATGTCCTAAATGCCCCTAGAAAGCTACAAAAGTCGGGCACAAAAAAGCAGATTTTTTCTAGGTTGTACCGGTATCATGAAATCTCGGTACCGGTACAGGTCTTGTTTCTCAGCATTTTAGACCAAATCTGTCTGAGGTGTACAGGTACCACAGATCCGCGGTACCGGTACATTGCTGGCAGAAAACTTTCATATTGTTTTCTTCTTTCCAACAGCCCCTTTGACGCCCCGAATAGTCTTCGACCCTTCTTTACATGCTCATTGGGACTCGGTGGCAGGATGCCACATGGTCTTGGCTCTTTGGATGATTCCGGATTGTTTTTCTTGGCGAACAAAATGCCTTATTTTCTACCTTTACCCTGTAAGGGCCAAAAACACCAACTCTGCGCAATATCAACTAATTAAAGTAAATTATACACGAAAGAGGGACAAA
This sequence comes from Rhododendron ovatum, assembly GCA_019656835.1. Classification (NCBI taxonomy): domain Eukaryota; kingdom Viridiplantae; phylum Streptophyta; class Magnoliopsida; order Ericales; family Ericaceae; genus Rhododendron; species Rhododendron ovatum. The sequence goes on along the minus strand of CM033798.1, from coordinate 41,652,058 downwards.
ATTGGTATCGATAAGCCCATTTATATACACTATTGAGGGCTTATCAAATGTAGCACCCTGAAAGCGGTGCAGAGTGACCGATCCAGCTGCTCATCTCGACAATCAACGACTTGGATCTTAATCGAGCAATGGACGGTTTAAATTTGTATGCATGCAAATTCGATCCGAACCGTTCGTGCTGAGATGAACGGTCGGATTGGCCGCACTTGTAACGCCCCAAAAATTTGAAAACGTTAAATAATTATTAAAAGATAATTTTTCCCAAAAGATTAATTCGTAGATTTCCTACGTCATCATTTCAAAAACATATGTCATCATAATACAACCATATCGAATTTGAATTAAGTTTTTGAATAAATCAAAATATTACAAATCCCAATGAACTTTGCGGTTCTCAAAATAAAGTCTATTTAAATTACTCAGAGCGACTAAGAGTACGGCAACCAAGGTTCGTCACCTTCGTCCACAACAGGGTTGAACTCGATCGGGTCGTACGGCTCTTCTGTTCCGTTTTCAATACCTAGCATTCGAGTTACCAGGGCAATATATATAGTACCGTGAGCGATAATGCTCAGTAGCCAAAACCCATCCGAAATCCATAACTTACACATAACAAGATATAGAGTGCAATGTAAATTAACAACGCTTGATTTTGTTACTATCCTCAACTTATATGAAAGTCTAGGATCTCCACCTCGAGATCCGTCCTACCCTTAACCACCAAGCTACGGCCATGGCATGATTCAACTCCCTCCTTGTGCCCGGATGAAATACCCTAAGTTATCTACTTAGTAGAATTCATCGCGGTAACTTCCACCCCTTGCTCTAACACAAGGAGAACGAACACGATAAATTCTACCCCTTGCTCTACACCACCCCTTGTTTTATACCATCCCTTGCGCTTCAATTCAATTTCTCAAAAGTTAATCATAGCCATGCCATACTCCGGGTTACGAAATCTCAGTAATCCAATCCAAACCAATCACCGTGACCACCCATCCAGATGTCTACCGAGACTCGCCTCCAGAGCCCTTCCTCAACTATGAAGCGTCACACCTCATCTCAATATAGATTCACACGTTTCATTTTTCCATTAATCTCTAATCTTCGTATCTACGGTGAGTTCCTCACAACCCGTAACCAACCTGGGCCCTAATGTCCAATCTAAGTTCTCGGAGGCAATGACATTTATCATTACAAATAGCAATAACAGTACGTAATGAATATCATCAACAATAATAAAGACAAACACAAAAATATGATTAAACCTTTCTTTTTCTTTTCTGTTTTGTTCGTCCAGTAGCTCATCCAAGAGGAACTTTATTAACTAATAAATATACTAAGAGAAACATTAAGCAATTGAAAAGGGAGGATATCAATGTTTGTAATGGCCTCACTAAAAGGAACAGATCGAGGACATGTTTTCATTTCATCAATCCTGTCTAGTTAACATTTCCTAACTGAGCATGATTTCAAAGGCCCTTAAACGAGGAATTAGCTAGCATTAGCATTACGAGGGGTAATTTTCAGAACCTGAACAATCTGACCATTATTATTTTTCAATCATACAGTAGTAGACAAATATACATACACCAACAATCAAATCTCTACATTTTCCAACTATAGACAGATATATACTTTTAAGGAGATAAGTTTTAACTACCTCGGTCCGGGAGTTCTAGCGCGAGACAGAGTTGGGTCGATGGATCAAACGCACGGCTACGGAGTTCCGTCGGTGTCCGGTTCGGGGCTGTTATCCGAGCTGTTACGGAGTAGTATTCGGGTTGCTACGGGGCTGTTCGGAACTGGAGTTTATGGGCTGCTTTACTGGGTTTGTCTCGGAGTGAAATCGGGTTATTTTCGGTGAGCAACGGAGCTGTTCGGGACTGGTTTATGGAGCAGATTTTGGGAGCTGAAATGTGGCTGTTATGGTGGTGATTTAGGGCGGTTCTTGATGTCGGCAAAGGAGGGGTTTGAGTAAGGAAGAAAAGGGTGCAACCGTGCAAGTTGTTGATCAATGGTGCCGGTGATTAGGCTGTGTTCATTTTCTTTCTTTTCTGCCGTGAATGAACAAGAAAAAGAGCTAACTGGTGGTTTGGTGGAAGAACGAAGAAGAAGAATGGACAAAAATGCTAAGGACATACATTTGTACACATATCTTGCACATATATTTTTATGGGGCCTACCTCGGGTCCCACCAATATGATCCGAACTGCTCATCATTTTTAAAATAATGTTTTAAGAGTTTTTGTAAAAAATCAACTTGATAGGATATTGATAAGAGCTTTTTCAGAAATCGCAGTGCGAATCAGACTGTTTCACCATATGATTTCTGAAAAAACCCTTACCGATATCCTATCAAGTTGATTTTTTACAGGAACTCTTAAAAAATTATTTTAAAAATAATGAGCGGTTCGGATCATATTAGTGGAACCCGAGGTGGGCCCCATAAAAGTGTATGTGCAAAATATGTGTAGAAATGTATGTGCAAGTAGCAAGACTGTATAATGGATAGTTCTCTCTCTCTCTCTCTCTCTCTGCGTGTGTGCCGTGTGGTGTGTATAGCCTGGGAACAAGAAAAGGAAATGGAGAACAGAAAGTCCGAGGTTCCTGACGGAGGGATCCCGACCGGATTTCTGATGGTGCGTTGGGTCCACTCCGGTCATCGGACGGTTGATCCGAGCTGTCCAAAAAAAATTTTAAACAAAATCGAGTGGGTTTTGCGTGAAAATCAATGACATTTGACGTGTGTAGGTGATCGATCCAAACACTCCATTTTTGTGTGTATATTACACTTTCAAAAATTGAGTATTTGGATCGGGCAACTACATACGTCGGATTCCGTTAATTCTCGCAACGGCCTACTTAGTTTTTTTTTATAGAATTTTTGGACGGCTCGGATCAGCCGTCCGGTGAACGGAGTGGGCCCGGCGCACCATCGGAAATCTGGTCGGGCTCCCTCCCTTCGGGACTGTAGCAGGGGGATACAAAATTGGGTTTTGGATTTAAAAAATGCTACTTGCACAACCATTGTATTAGTTATGTGCGTAATTCTGACCATTCAGATGTATTTAGATGGTCTAAATTTTAAACAAATTCTTCCAAGGAAAAGTCTAACTTTTATGGGAAAAAGTTTGGGTGAATTCTAGCAATTTATTATAGCAATAGACGGTTAGAGATTGATTGTGTGTTGTGTTACACAGCTGTTGTTTATGTAGTACTTTTGTTTGCCTTTTTGCATGGGGGATAATAGCCCATGGTTATTGTTGTGTTGTCTCATTGGGAGGAAAAAGGGGAGGAATTTAAGGGATTTGGTTTCCCTCCCCCAGCCGAAACAAATTTGGGGAAAGGGTTTGGTTCGGTGCAACACATGCACGCACGAAGGAAAAATCACATGCCGGATACGCGCGCGAACAATCGAGTATGGAATAAAATTTGGTGTGACGTCGAAAATAATTGGGGATCAATTGGTTGTTGGGCTACATGGTCCATGGTATAAGAACTATAGTCCAGAGCTGGGCAGATTCAAATTCTCTCTCGTTTTCTTTTGGACCATCTAACTAAAAACGCGACATGTCATTAACGAGGTTATTCAATGCTAGGGAGGAGAGGTCACTTCGCCTTCGCCATCCCACACGCTTTAAAGCCGAATGACCTCGTTTTCAAGAAACGGAAACTTAACACGCTGCTGCCCGCATTACCTTTTTGACAAATTGCAATTTTACAATTGCAATTTTACTTTAATTAAACCTAACAATTTTACCAATTTTACTTTAAACCTAAGAAAATCCAGCCATCACCTCTTCCTCCTTTGACCATTATGACCCGCCCGTCATCCTATATTACAGTTTTTCTCTCGATGTGTTTGGGCTTTTTGTTGTTATTATTCAATTTTTTTGCCATTTTTAGTTATTATTAATTTTTATCATTGATTCCTCTCGTTTGAATTTATAAGTACAAAATTATAATAAAAAGCTTTAAAATTTCGAATATAGACTAAAATAATCCAAAAAATCATGTTCTACCGCCTCGTAATCTGCATATTTGACGCAAAACTTTGTAAAAAATATTTCAAAACCAAAACAATTTTAAGTCAACCTTCGTATAAGAGAACAAAAAAATAGTCCTTTATGAGAATTCGTGTCAATTTCAATTAATTATATCTTGTAATTAATAACATTTTTTTGTGATTTTAAAAATATTGTATTACAGAACTAATAGAGATCTATCAAACAAGATTCATATCGGATATAAAATTCATTACCAATTAAAAGACATAACTACTTTTTATCTGATTAAAATATAGCGATGAACTATTGAATTGGGACGAAGGAAGTAATAAATTGTAGTACCTAGTGCTTTTGTACAAAATGGGGATTCAGTGGTGTTCCACTTTTTTAGAAAATGAGGTTTTAGAAAAGAAAAGTAATTTCAAGCTCAAAAAATTATGTATTTACGTAAATAATTTTTTTATCAATATAGATCTTGTTTGATAGATCTCGTTGAGATCTTTTAAACGGTATAAAAAAATCAAAAAATCATTTTTTATTTTCGTAATATTTAAGTTTAAAATTTGAAAAAGAACGTTTAGAAAAAAAGCGGAACGGGGTCGTCCTCTTGTCTTACCGTTCAAAACAAGAGTTCCAAAAAGAAAAGTAAAATAAGGGAAATGATTTTGCCACACTATTTTTTTGATAATTTCACACCCTATAAGTATATTTTTGTACCAAAAAATACACTTACAGAATGTGACATTATCAAAAAAGCGTGTGGCAAAATCACTATCCTAAAATAAAGACCAAACAGCAAATTTCGAGGCGGGGGTCAACGTCAAATCGACCATGTCAGTTTTTCCTTCTTGGATATTTTCGACAAAGTCGTGCGTGGTCTTTTCTAATTCTACCAAATAATCATAAATAAGGAGAAATTTTTCAGTGTGGAAGGGTATCACGTCACCTCGATGACGTGGTGTTCAAGTGAGCGGGTATATTCGAGTCTTTCGAAAAGTATATTAGACGGCACAAATTGAAATATTCTTTTTCCTTTCATCCCCACACTTTCTCTCCTCTTTTTCTCTCATTTTTTTATCTCTAATTTTGAGCCGTTCAAAATCAAAATAGACTGTCTGAATGCATCGAGCGGGCACTACTCTGCACTGAAAATTTTCTCGTAAAGAAGAGTCAGAAATTGGTCACGTCATGAGAGAAAAGCAGCCACACGCTGTGACGCTGCCCCAATGACGCCGTGCGATTATTCAATTCTTTCATCGCCTTGACATCATCATTTGAATATTCAATTAACTTGTTAGACAAGGCACTCTCTCTCTCTCTCTCTCTCTCCCTCTTTTTTTTTTGTTGGAAACTGGGGCTTCATAAAATTCGGCTCCATAAATGGGAGGGAGGGGGGCTGCTGTCCGCTTGGGGACAGCAGCGCGCTGCTGCACCCCATTTTGGGGCCCACCCCGATCTTGCTTCGATAATCTGAATCGTTCATTTTGTAGAGCTCGTCGAGTAGAACAACCATGCAAAAAATCAGCTTAATTGGATATCATTAAGTACCTGATCGGAACCTTTTTATCTTAAAAAGAATGCATCCGAAACACTGGATCAAATCTACTCTAATCCATGGACTGAGAGTTATATGGGCTCCGATCAAGTACTTAATGATATCCAATTAAGCTGATTTTTTGCATAGATGTTTTACTCGACGAGATCTACAAAGTGAACAATTCAGATCATCGGAGCGAGACCGGGGTGGGACCCAAAATTGAGGCAGCAGCCCCCCCGCGTCCCCATAAATGGAAGCAGGGTTCTAGATTTGAAAAAAAAAGAAAAAAGAAAAAAAGAAAGAAAGAATTCGAGCAAGAAAAAGACTGGGGAGGGGATTCCATATGTAACTGTCCCGGAAATTGCTGAAGCTTTTTCAGAAAGTGTTTGATTTGATAAATTTGTATTACTGACAGTATTGTATATTCGTTTATTCTGAGAAATTGTGGAATGTTAAGAAGTAATTACTTGAGAGCTCTGATGAACCCAAAGAAATAAGGGACGTGATAATTACATGAAACACGGTTCCTGAAATCTTTGGTGGGCTTACTTGTTTAATAAAACTGAAAACTAAAGATGAAAATTGAAAAATTAAATATTGAAAATTAAATGCCAAATTTTTAAACTGAAAAAATTGTTTGATAAACCTATTAAGAGATAAATTAAAACCAATGGTTAGACGCAAATAGAAGGAAGGAGGGGGTGATTGCATTATGCATGTGAAATTATTAATTCTCTTTCCCATATCTTATTATCGAATACCATCAAAGGCAACATGATCAAAAAATAATTTATATTTGCATTTCTCACATTATATTTCCAAACACCACGTCATTACTTTTTTTTTAATAGCAAAAAATGAATGTTATTAATCAATGTAATATTGTTTACAAAGATTAAAAGAAACAAGTGTACGATGACATCACAACTCAAAGATTGCATCCCAACCAGGTTGGACCGGTCCAAGCATTGGAAGTCCAAACAAGTGTTAATTGTGGATTACCGATTTGGCAAAATTTGACGGAAAATGACGGTCAATGACGTGTTTTAATAATTAATATCCTCCTAAGGACAAACTAAGAACATTTGTTAATACTGAAAATGTCTTTGGCGGGTATTAATTATCAAAACGCGTCATTGGCCGTCATTTTCCCAAATTTGAACGAGCTTGGATTGGGCCCGAACTTGATGGACTGACTTATTTTCGCGTTGCGATCAAGAACCACGACCTTAAGTCGTAACCGCCAGAGGATTTCGGCCTAATTCCTCCATATAGGCCTTCAATATGATATTTTTGCCATTTTAGAAAAGTTTTAGAACGTTAATAACTCTTAGCGTATAATTCCTTTTCAATTGGTTTTTTTTTTTTGGAAAACTCCTATTTTTCTTTCCCATTTGCAATTTTTCTAGTTTTCCCAATTTTCGGAATTCTTTATTTTTTGGCTTTGTTTCTAGGGTTTCCAGGGTTACGTGTCACGACCCCATCCCAATAGTTGGATAATAGGAATGTCGTAACTGACCAATGGATCTCCATTCCACCCAAGGCCTCATAACTACTCATTCAAAAAATTACATAAATTTTCAACAATTTAAAAGCTGCGGAAGCATTATTACATTTAACAAAACACCATCAAAGCCTTAACAAATTTTTCAGCCTTTACAAAACGTAGGTGATCTTACACAAAATGCAGAATAGTCAATTCCCGGATTGTTTTTCAAAAGTTAGCTACACAATATCTACATGTCCACCGAGCAGCAGCATTCGTCATTCCTACTCGCCATTATCTGTAGAAAAATAGTAAATTTTTATAAGTCGATAACTCGTGTGAGATACAACACCAAAATTATATTCATAAGTCGATAACTCGTGTGAGATACAACACCAAAATTATATATTTTACTACGGAAATGATTTTCATAAACCCTGTCGACATAGCAGATCATAGCTTTATCATAAACTTCATAAGAAGAATCGCATATCATCACTTTTGCTTATCAAAATGTATTGCAAATAGCCAAGGATATGTGTGACAAAAAATTTAGGACTGCTTCACCATTCATTCTGCTGCTTTGGGACGATCGAGGCACGACAACCAATGGTGATAGCTGGCCGAACAAGAGACTTGTTGATTCTCCGACATTGATTTGCCGACAAAACTTCGCTGCAGATATAGGTACCGACCGGCCGGGAGAGAAATCGTACCGATGGCCGCGCCGGGCCGTCTCCAGCCACAGGACGGCCGATCCGGGCCGTCCAAAAATTCTAAAAAAAAAAACCGAGGGACCTTTTGCGAGAATCAATGGTATCCAAAGTGTGTAGGGTACTTAATCCGAGCACCTTTTTTGTGTATATACACCCCTTTTTGTGTATATATATACACGAAAAATAGGTGCTCAGATCAAGCACCACTACAACAAATTACACAATTCCCGACTAAAATTGCCGACTAAAAAAACTTTAGTCGCCAAATAATGAACAATTACCGACTAAATATAAATTAGTCGGTAGAGTGATAAGTATTCCCGACTAAACATATTTTAGTAGCTAATAGAAGGTTTTTGCCGACTAATAATAAGTTTAGTCGGTAAAAATTATTTTTTTACGAATTTAAAAATTCAATAAATATAATATATTTTGCCGACTAACTATTTTGGTCGGTATTTATTGATTTTAGCCGACTAATAATAAGTTTAGTCGGTCAAAATTATTTTTTTACGAATTTAAAAATTCAATAAATATAATATATTTTGCCGACTAACTATTTTGGTCGGTATTTATTGATTTTAGCCGACTAATAATAAGTTTAGTCGGTAAAAATTATTTTTTTACGAATTTAAAAATTCAATAAATATAATATATTTTCCAGACTAATTATTTTGGTCGGTATTTATTTATTTTAGCCGACTAATAATAAGTTTAGTCGGTAAAATCATTTTTTCCGAATTTAAAAATTCAATAAATATAATATATTTTGCCGACTAACTATTTTGGTCGGTATTTATTGATTTTAGCCGACTAATAATAAGTTTAGTCGGTAAAAATTATTTTTTTACGAATTTAAAAATTCAATAAATATAATATATTTTCCCGACTAATTATTTTGGTCGGTATTTATTGGTTTTATCCGACTAATAATAAGTTTAGTCGGTAAAAATTATTTTTATGAATTTAAAAAATCAATAAATGAAATTCATTTTCCAACTAATTAGTTTGGTTTGCATTTATATATTTTTGCCAACTAAAAACAATTTTAGTTGTGAAATATCAATTTTTCCCCCTTTTTTAAACTTTCAATAATGGAAATATTTGTTCTGACTGCATTGAACACAATGCAACTTTTCCGATCAAAACCATTCATATTTTTGTCCTTCTTAATCATAAATTTTTCGTAAAATTTTGGCTTGATCAGGTTAAAGTAGCCCCTTTATCGGCACAGAAACTCTTAAATTAAAAATAATATTTGTTCGATCAAATGTCTACCCATATAGGATTAACTTCATTTTTAGTACAAATGATCTTATTGGTATAACGTCAAAGATAGATGATTTCGATTGCCAAGAAAGATCTCAGGCGTGACTAATTTAGTGCACTATAACACTTAAACGTCTCCGAACGCATTAAATTGGTTTCGATCATGTGGTCGTTGATATCAAATGATCTTTGATTTTGGGGACAATACCACAATCGGTAAGATATGAAATATTAACGATTCAGATCGAGCATTATAAAAAATGACTCGACAGTTACCTTTGCAATCTATACTTTTGATTTACTTGATAATCAACTAAGCCTTATGTTGTATTCATTGTTACAGTAGCCACACAATTGCAAGACAAACAAGACGATCAAGACCGTTGATTTTGTGGCACTTGTTGAATTATTTATTATCGAAAATTTGCAACTTGATCAAATTTTAAAAACCCGTTTATCGACACATGAAACTCATTAGAAAAATAGGATTTTCCTTTCAATCAATTGTCCAATGAAACGTTATCAACTATAATCTTGGTAAGACAGATACAACCTGTAAAAAATTAAAGATATATTGTTTTGATCGCGCAAAAAGACCTCAAGCGGGGCTCGGGTTGTGTGCTAGAAGGCTTTAATGCTTTTGGACACAGTAAAAATTTTTCGATCATGTGGTCACTGATATTGAATGGTCTTTGATGTTGGTGACAATAATATAATCGGTAAGACGTGAAATTCTAACGGTTCAGATCAACTCTTATAAAAACATTTATAGCGATAAAGTTTGGCGTTTGTATGCAATGTACTTCTTGAGGATTGTACTATTACGGTTTTCACTTCACTAAAGGTTATAATTTATATCAATCATTTGACAGTGTTGGTCTGTTATATTTTTTTTACTGAACAATAGAAACTGCCCAAAGGCTACAAATACTAGAAATCCGGAGTCCTTTTGGGTAAAACGATCCTCAACCTTTTATCCATATATGGATTGATCGGTAGGATCTCACCAAGTATAGTGAAGCAATACTCACATAAGGTAGAAAAAGTTTCACATAGAGAACAAAAATCTCTCTCTTTTTCTCTGAACAGCAAAAAGCAAATAATTTTATTAATAATCAAGATCTGAACAAGAGGGGGGAATGGGACCAAAAAAGGCACCACAACGAACGAGTGACATTCCAACTATGTTGGCACTCGACCATATGCCACCCGACTCCCAAAAGATAACATGGTTGGCAAAATTTCAACCGAACAAATAGAGACACCCATAATTAGTACTACATGTTCCAGTTCATACACCCACCAAGAACACACTGAAAAACTTTGATCCAGAGTTTGCAGCATCATGCAACATCAATAATATTTTTAACCTGAAAATGAAGTCATCCATAGTATACTCGTTGTCCCCCGTTTTGGTCTTCACCCAGAGATCAGCTACCCTTATCTTGATAGTTTCCTGCACTTCACCCCAGTTAACCTCCTTGTGATCAAACACAGCTTCATTTCTTGTTAACCGATATCAGTGATGATGTGCTTTCTTTTATGCCACTTGGTGTTACTATTTATGTGTCTATAGGATTGATCTTAGAGAGTGAGTTACATGTGGTTGAGGCGGAAACCCTGCCATTTGTGGGCCCTACCGAACTTTTATTGAGGTAATATGAACCGTTCATCTTATAGAGCTCACAAAACAGTGTATTCACAGAGAAAATTAGCTTAATTTATCGGACATTCATAGATATATCAAAAATTAGATTTTGGTTTATAAAACGGACCGCCTGAATTTTGTCAATAGTTTTTGAGTTAAAATGCGCATGATCGCCCGTTTTATAAACCAAAATTCAATTTTTGATATACCTATGAATGTCGGATAAAACTAAGTTTTTGCGTGAATACACTATTTTAATTTAATTTACAAATTTTATAAGATGAACGGTTCGAATTACCGCAATGAACACATGGTGAGGCCTACAATGGGAGGAGGCGGAAACCCCATGTTCCACCTCATCCGCAAATAATTTTTTCTCTTGATGAGATCTTACTAGTGGATATAAGGAACTTTAGACCTGCTTAAGATGGATGGCATCCCGACTAGGGGCGGAGCTAGCTAGTATGGGGGCGAGGCGGCACGTACCATCCCATTCCAAAAACCAATTTTTTCTGTTTGGCCAGAATGCGTTAATTAAATAAAAAACGAAGGACGCACACAATGCTCACTTTGGCTCAGGGGTTCAATAGCAGGGAGGTTGCTCTTGCAACAGAGTTTGAAACACGGTAGCAGCGTTTTGAGTCTTCAGTACTTTTCAAGACTATCATATTTGCTCTCTCTCACACTCTTTTAAAAACCTTATTTAACACATTTGGACGTTAAATTTTTTTTTCCCACAAGTTTAGTATTTTATTGCATGTTTGTTTCTCTTTTCATAAATCTCAACATGACTTGTATTTTTTTCCACTAATTAGAGAGGAAAGTAACACATTTTGACATTAATTTTTTTTCCATAAGTTTAGTATTTCTATTAAAAATTCCCACATGGTTTATATTCTTTTCCCACTAATTGGAGAGGAACATAATACATTTGAACATTAATATTTTTCCCCACAAGTTTAGTATTTTAATCGCATTTTTCTAGAAATGTTTTTTCTTAATACAAAATACAACTAGAACTTAATAACTGAAAAAGAGCAATGTTAGTGACATCGAATTTTTTACTCCATAGATACAAGTATGATGAACCTCACACGCATTGACGTAATATATGCGACGTCGCCAGACTTTTCCGTATAAAGCATAGAAGTTAAGCGTAATCTTCTAGATTCTCATTCTTGAATTTCACTCAAGGTGTGTGTGTGTGTATATGTATATATATATATATATATATATATATATATATATATATATATATATATATATATATATATATATATATATATAAACATTATGCCCCACACGGGTTTGAAAAGTGTACATGTTCTGTCTTATCATTATTAGGTAATGATTTGGACGTTGGCCCTCGGCCCCTAGCTAATGTTAAAGTCTTGTTGACTTCCGCTAGAATTTTGAAGATATACTTATTTGTTTTGAATCGTCATAAGAAAGTTTTCATTAATCATAAAGATATACAAATATGAAAACAGTACAATAAGAAAACATATATATTTAGAGAGTTTCGAAGAGTATTATATTCTTCTAATGCTGCAACTCGTATAACTTAATCTACCCCTTAGCCCCTTGATTTTTCAAATAAAATAGTTGACAAGAAGCCAACTAAACCCGAACGGATTCTAGCCTTAATTGCCAATAAACTAGGGAAAATGATTTTCAAATCCCTTTGTTATCATATTTTTGTTACTTTACAAATAAACGTTAAAAGCGTGAACTTATAAGCAACGTAGAGTGCACATAATTTGTTATCAGAAATAAGTATGGTTGCAAAATCATAACAATAATGAGGGGGGGTTTTTTTTTTTTTTTTTGAAATTTCTACCACGCGGATTTCTTTGTCAATCCCCTCAAAATTCTAGTTCGTTCACAGCTCGCAACAGTTTTTTTTTTGTTTTTTTCTAAAGAATTTTCTTAGTGTTTTACCAATTGAATTTCATAGGAGAATCAAAGTATTAACGTGTTTTACGTCTTCCACCATTGGAACATTCATGGGGTACTCATCATGATCACATATATAGTCTTCCAATTCCATCTTGTACTGCCCCATAGTTTTTATGGTTCCCATGGCATTAATTGGACTAGATTTTATTGGCGGTTCGGGAATAAGCCAAAAGTTGTTTTCATGTGATCAATTGATGTAGAACTAAGCCACATCATTCGCGTGTGGAAACTCAAACAGGAGTACGAGCGTGAAAGCGCGTTTTTGAGACACATCTCAAACTACTAAAATCTGCAAGAGCGATAATGGAATGCACGAATGCAGTGCAAGGAATAAAAGCGAGAGCGCAAGACATTTTGAAGAATTATGTGACTAAAGAAGAAGAAGGAAGGTGCTATATATGAAATTTTTTAAATGGACTTGACACTTTAGAAAACTAAGAGATAGACTTGTGGGCTTATGAAATTCACATGATGGATCTAAGACTAATTTTTAATATATTATATTAATATATATTCATAAAATGAGTCTGCTCATCAAATAAATATCACATGAACACCAAATCATTCAGACAACGAAATATGTCAAACAATGACAAAATGAGACGATTTTGCACTTAATTTCTTTTTTGTTGCTTTTTTACCTTTTTTATTATTTTTATTTTTTATAGAATTAGCTCTTCTATTTTTGTTTTGTTTTTATGTTGGTACCTAAAATGAGTTTTTTGCGAGGATAGGAGAGTTTTCTTGTACTCTTTGACGCTGAATCATTGAATATATTTCTTTTCCGATCGCACTTGATTTTATTTCTTTATCATTTAAGATGAATGAATTTTTTTTGAAAGGCAATAAAAGTTTATTAGGAAAACTTGACAAAGGGTACATCAAGTTTTATCAAAAAAAGATTTTGCCCTCAACTTTCTTTTAGTAATACATTACGATATTTTCCAGTTTCCATTAGCCGAAACTAAAATCAGTAATTTCCCCTTCTCTGTATTCGATAATTTAGTTTCGATGAACATAGAAGGATATTTTTGTCACTTAACAAATACACGTTAAAAACATGACCATAAGAAACGTGGAGTGAACTTAATTTATAATGAGGGTTTTCTGAAATCTCTAGCACGCAGATTTTTTCTCCCCTATAGACTCAAAACCCTAGTCCATCCACAGCTCGCAACAATTTTCGCTAAGGATTTTCTTAGTGTTTTACCAAATGAATTCCATCAGGAGAATCCAAGTACAGTATTAACGTGTTTCACGGCATGCATCCACCATTAGGATGTTCCTGTGGATTGTCTTCCCTAGTTTCTTCTGTGGTTCCCATGACATTGGAAATAGGCCAAAAAAGTAGTTTACAGGCTTTCATTTTCCTTCTAGATGGCTAACATGCTTTCCACACCTCACCTAACTCAACTGTGTAGAAGACTAAATTGGCATTTTGTTCATTAGTCTTGATCATATCTCCCAGCTTATCTTGGCGCATGCACACATATGTATGTGGTATATACAGTCGGGTACACCAAATATACATTTGAATGATCGGATGTGACAACCCACCCGGCCACCCCTTGGGCAAGTCCCACATCGGGAAAGTTTAAGAAATGAAAATGATTTGTAAGTAAAGGTCCACCAGCTGTTATTAACTTGAGGTTAACTTTTTGAGCCTCGTGGTTAAGTGAATGATTTGCAGGTCAACTGGCGCGAGTCGTTACATCGGAGTCATTCAATTTATTGAAAATTTATATTAAAGGATCTTTGGGGAAAAATCAGCTCGGTCAGATATTAGTAAGTACTTAATCAATTCTTTCAATTTTTGGTCACTACAAATTCAGGGACGAAAAATTGGACGAATTAATTGATCAAGCCCTTATGATTTTTAAATTATAGCTAATTCTTCAACAAATTTAGCGAACAGATTTTAAACAAATTTAATGGCTCCCATCATTTGTGTGAAACCTCGAAGTGGGTCCTACACAATCCTTTTTATGTGTACCTAAATACGATTTCAAGGGATTAGTTGGTGGTTAGAATTAGGGACTTGCTCAACGGGTTTGCTCCCTCCTACAACTCATTGTTCAAATCTCTTAGATGCCATCAAATTTCACTTAAAAAAAAAATGCTATAACCACAAATAACTTTAGAATCTGGCCTGTTTGCAATTCAGGTTTGGACTGCAAAGGTGCGGGGCAAGTGATTGCAATCGTCAGATAGTATTTTTAATGGTCCAGATTTATTTTCAATATTTTACTGGCACTACAAAAAAAATGAGTGATACTGACAAAACAATTGTCACTGAGCTATCAGTGTGTTGCTAAAAAATTTTGGTGATAGTTTTGCTAAAAAAAATTTAGTGACAGTGTAACACCCATCCCGGGATATTTAGAGTTTCAATTTAATTTTGAGGTTTGGGGTTTAATTTGTATTTGTTGGATTCTATGAGGGGCCTTGGTGTGATTTACATAGAGAATTGTTATTGGTTTGGAGTATAAGTTGAGAGGAGAGGTGACTACATGGGATTTCTTCCTAAGTGACTAAATAGCCATCAGGAGGATATTTCCTCATTCTCCCCAATTCTGCCGACATAGCGAGAGAGAGAGGGGGAGAGAAAGGGAGGAGGAGGTCACGGCTAAGGGGAGGGACGAAGAAGAGATCCGTTTTCGGTGATCCAACTCGGTAACGGGTAACGAGCCGGTCTTTTAGGAGGTGTCGAAACCGTAAGTTTGGCATACTCCAGTCGAATGAAAGGTGAGTGTGTTTGATATGGTTATGTTCAATAAAGTATTACATGGTGGTGATTGTATATCATGCTAATTGGGATTTAGTTAATGATATGTGTTTGTTGGGTGTTGATTGTACTCGCTAAAGGATTGTGGAGTGAGTCACACCATATCGTGGGCCATGCCGTCTAATTAACGGTGAATGGGAGTGTGGTGTGCGGGACACAATACCTTGGGTACATGGGATGTGGCAGACGTGCCACTGTATGTTGGTGTTTACACATGTGGTTATACGATTGAGTATTTATGTTGAGTTTCGTGTGATTTACATTAATGCCGTTATTGTTATGTGGTTGTTTATTGGATAATATTGCTATGTTTGGAGAATGTGGTGGTTATGACTATTGTATTCATATGGGTATTTCAGTTATGTTGGTAGTGAGTATTCTTATTGATATTCTTTTGGGTATTGTGATATTTTACCGAGCATTTCTATATCTCACACACTCTGGTTTTCCTTTTTGGACTGCCAGGTAGCAGGTGGCTTAGAGTGGGTCCACTACTGGTCAACGCTTTGGAGAGTGCTGAGACTAGCGTCGGGTGATGTCTTTGGTTAGATTGTTGCGTAGCGGATTCGTCTAGAAGCTAACCTAAATGTTATGTAATTAATTGGAGAGAGGGGTATTTATTATAACTTGTGAGTTGTGGTTTTGGCGTTGACTTAGTTGTATTTTAAGTGAGAAGTCTTCCGCTAAATTGTATTCTGATTGGTTGTAGAGTGTGGTGTGGTCTATTGTGTGAAATGCCACGTGACCGCGCTGACTCGGGCCCACTCTAGGTGCCGTTTGCGGGGCGGGGCGTGACAGACAGCTTTTCATCTATAATAGTTGTCACTAAAAATTTTTAGCAACACACTTTTAGTGATAACTCAGTGAAATTTTTTTTGTCACTGTCGCTCATTTTTTTGTAGTGTGGTAAAATATTGAAAGCAATTCTGGACCATTGATTTTCAATATGAACGGTTCAGATTGAACCACGTATCCTGAACCTGGATCCTAACTTTACACCAACAAATACACATACGCACATCCACCAAGGGGGTCCACACGCACGTAGCATTGTTGAATTTCATTGGGCCAATCTATGCGGGGTTTTAAAATAGGTCTCCCACTAGTAAACGTTGGTTTGATCTCGCAGAGATTAGCCAACATATACGTAAGTTGGCTCGAACACTTTTTCCTTATCAAAGTGTATGCAAATAGCTAGGGATATGTGTGGCAAAAAATTTAGGAGTACTTCACCATACATTCTGCAGCTTCGGGACGGTCGTGGCACAAGCACTTCTAGGCGAGAGAGAGCATGGCATAGTCTCTGGCGATGTTCACGAAAGGGGCATATCAGACCCCAAATTGATAGAGGGCGGGAATCCGCTCGAGCTGCTTCTGAATCATATCTGCATTTGGAGGACCAGTTGATGCTTCGAATGGTGCATTCCTTACAAGTGGTTCATTCCTTTGGTTTGTGGGGTTTTCAGTGGCTAAAGCCAATGCTCCCAATGTGTCCATAATCAAGTTAACCCATAACAATTGAACCACAGAAAATGGAACCTCTCCGGCTAAAACCGCGGCGACAAAGTTGATGACAAGGGCAGCAACATTCACTGTGAGCTGAAACTGAATGAACTTCTGAATGTTGGTATAAACACATCGCCCCCACCTTAAAACAGTGCACACATACCCGAAATTGTCATCCAAAATGACAATGATGGAGCTTTCTTTCACCACTTCGGTCCCCTGTATCCCCATCGAAAGGCCTATATCGGCTTCTTTCAAAGCTGGCGCGTCGTTGGTTCCATCCCCAGTGACTGCCACCATGTGCCCTTTTTTGTCTCAGGCATTGTACCATTAGGAGTCTGTCTTCCCCCTTTACGTGGGGATAGGGATTGTAGTATCATGGTTACAAATTTGGTTTAACCTACTGATCTTTGGGGAATCGACGAGATAGTCAACATTACAGTTGGGGCTAAAGTTTAGGCTGTCAATCGTTCTTTGTTGGATAACAGACTTTGGAATGTTCCCGCTGTTGCAAATCTCGCCCCTGTTATAGAAGAAGTGACAATCAAGGATCTCAATTTTTGTGACTCGCTGCTAGTGCAGGATTTGGCCAATTACTTGGGTTTAGATATGGACCAATGGTGAGGGCTGGCCGAACAAGAGAGTTGTCGATTCTCCAACGTTGATCTGCCGATAAAACTTGGTGTCGATCTTTCTTATCTACGATCATCGAGTAAGAACGAATTTATAATAGCAAAGAACTACATATGGACCGGAATGGAGGATGCTGCTTGCGATCTTAATGTGTGTTGCAATAAGAGTACTCCAAGCGTAAGGCTAAGTCGGTTGAAAGCATAATAATACCCGAAAGTCTGGGGTTGAATCCATAGGGAGTGCATCCATAACTTGTTTCAGAGATTAGCTTGTGTAGAGGTTTTAATGTTAGGACCGCCAACCAAACTTCAGCGTTCAGACAGCCAATTGAAGAATTTAGTTAATTGGCTACTTAACCTAACTATGGCTTTTTAACTGGAGATTAAACTAAAAGCTAGGTTTAGGGATAATTAACACCCATAACGTAAGGATAAACTCGATTCTTCTCTTCTTAACAATGGTGTTCAACATAACTAGGGTTCTTTTGGTTCATTTTGACAAACACAAAGAGGGACATAGCTCCAAGCATCAAATGTGGCAAATAGCTTAGCCCTTGCCTATATTTGATCAAAAAGATTAACACCTCTAAGTTTTGGTACATAAAATTAGTCCTAAGCCATGTTTAAGTTAGAAAGCGGGATTTTACAAGAGAAGAACAGGCTACATCATTGGTTACGAAATGTTAACCATCTCACAACCTAACCTTACTACACTACTCACACATATCGAAAGAAGACATGAAATGAGTAAGGGTAAAGATAAGGAGAGAAAACTAAACATTGATTAAATTCGAAATAAATATAAGATCCTCGAAGATGAGAAGATTCCTTACAATTTTAATGAAGGTGAAATGCTTCGGAATCAAATGGATCGTACCTAAAAACCCTCCTCAAAGCATAAATGAAGAGAGAGGTTGGAGCTCCATTAATGGAGGTAGAGAGAGAAAGTGCAAAATGAAAGATAACCTATCCCAATCAGGTCTGGGGGTATTTATAGTCCCTTAAAAATGAGTTACAAATGTCCTAAATGCCCCTAGAAAGCTACAAAAGTCGGGCACAAAAAGCAGATTTTTTCTAGGTTGTACCGGTATCATGAAATCTCGGTACCGGTACAGGTCTTGTTTCTCAGCATTTTAGACCAAATCTGTCTGAGGTGTACAGGTACCACAGATCCGCGGTACCGGTACATTGCTGGCAGAAAACTTTCATATTGTTTTCTTCTTTCCAACAGCCCCTTTGACGCCCCGAATAGTCTTCGACCCTTCTTTACATGCTCATTGGGACTCGGTGGCAGGATGCCACATGGTCTTGGCTCTTTGGATGATTCCGGATTGTTTTTCTTGGCGAACAAAATGCCTTATTTTCTACCTTTAACCTGTAAGGGCCAAAAACACCAACTCTGCGCAATATCAACTAATTAAAGTAAATTATACACGAAAGAGGGACAAAATTGGTATCGATAAGCCCATTTATATACACTATTGAGGGCTTATCAAATGTAGCACCCTGAAAGCGGTGCAGAGTGACCGATCCAGCTGCTCATCTCGACAATCAACGACTTGGATCTTAATCGAGCAATGGACGGTTTAAATTTGTATGCATGCAAATTCGATCCGAACCGTTCGTGCTGAGATGAACGGTCGGATTGGCCGCACTTGTAACGCCCCAAAAATTTGAAAACGTTAAATAATTATTAAAAGATAATTTTTCCCAAAAGATTAATTCGTAGATTTCCTACGTCATCATTTCAAAAACATATGTCATCATAATACAACCATATCGAATTTGAATTAAGTTTTTGAATAAATCAAAATATTACAAATCCCAATGAACTTTGCGGTTCTCAAAATAAAGTCTATTTAAATTACTCAGAGCGACTAAGAGTACGGCAACCAAGGTTCGTCACCTTCGTCCACAACAGGGTTGAACTCGATCGGGTCGTACGGCTCTTCTGTTCCTTTTTCAATACCTAGCATTCGAGTTACCAGGGCAATATATATAGTACCGTGAGCGATAATGCTCAGTAGCCAAAACCCATCCGAAATCCATAACTTATACATAACAAGATATAGAGTGCAATGTAAATTAACAACGCTTGATTTTGTTACTATCCTCAACTTATATGAAAGTCTA
The DNA here is from genome assembly GCA_019656835.1 of Rhododendron ovatum. Taxonomy (NCBI): domain Eukaryota; kingdom Viridiplantae; phylum Streptophyta; class Magnoliopsida; order Ericales; family Ericaceae; genus Rhododendron; species Rhododendron ovatum. The sequence continues at coordinate 41,632,377 of CM033798.1, read as the reverse complement.
GGATCTCCACCTCGAGATCCGTCCTACCCTTAACCACCAAGCTACGGCCATGGCATGATTCAACTCCCTCCTTGTGCCCGGATGAAATACCCTAAGTTATCTACTTAGTAGAATTCATCGCGGTAACTTCCACCCCTTGCTCTAACACAAGGAGAACGAACACGGTAAATTCTACCCCTTGCTCTACACCACCCCTTGTTTTATACCATCCCTTGCGCTTCAATTCAATTTCTCAAAAGTTAATCATAGCCATGCCATACTCCGGGTTACGAAATCTCAGTAATCCAATCCAAACCAATCACCGTGACCACCCATCCAGATATCTACCGAGACTCGCCTCCAGAGCCCTTCCTCAACTGACTATGAAGCGTCACACCTCGTCTCAATATAGATTCACACGTTTCATTTTCCCATTAATCTCTAATCATCGTATCTACAGTGAGTTCCTCACAACCCATAACCAACCTGGGCCCTAATGTCCAATCTAAGTTCTCGGAGGCAATGACATTTATCATGACAAATAGCAATAACAGTACGTAATGAATATCATCAACAATAATAAAGACAAACACAAAAATATGATTAAACCTTTCTTTTTCTTTTCTGTTTTGTTCGTCCAGTGGCTCATCCAAGAGGAACTTTATTAACTAATAAATATACTAAGAGAAACATTAAGCAATTGAAAAGGAAGGATATCAATGTTTGCAATGGCCTCACTAAAAGGAACAGATCGAGGACGTGTTTTCATTTCATCAATCCTGTCTAGTTAACATTTCCTAACTGAGCATGATTTCAAAGGCCCTTAAACGAGGAATTAGCTAGCATTAGCAATACGAGGCGTAATTTTTCAGAACCTGAACAATCTGACCATTACTATTATTTTTCAATCATACAGTAGTAGACAAATATACATACAGCCAACAATCAAATCTCTACATTTTCCAACTATAGACAGATATATACTTTTAAGGAGATAAGTTTTAACTACCTCGGTCCGGGAGTTCTAGCACGAGACAGAGTTGGGTCGATGGATCAAACGCACAGCTACGGAGTTCCGTCGGTGTCCAGTTCGTTGCTGTTATCGGAGCTGTTACGGAGTAGTATTCGGGTTGCTACGGGGCTGTTCGGAACTGGAGTTTATGGGCTGTTTTACTGGGTTTGTCTCGGAGTGAAATCGGGTTATTTTCGGTGAGCAACGGAGCTGTTCGGGACTGGTTTATGGAGCAGATTTTGGGAGCTGAAATGTGGCTGTTATGGTGGTGATTTAGGGCGGTTCTTGATGTCGGCAAAGGAGGGGTTTGAGTAAGGAAGAAAAGGGTGCAACCGTGCAAGTTGTTGATCAATGGTGCCGGTGATTAGGCTGTGTTCATTTTCTTTCTTTTCTGCTGTGAATGAACAAGAAAAAGAGCTAACTGGTGGTTTGGTGGAAGAACGAAGAAGAAGAATGGACAAAAATGCTAAGGATACATACATTTGTACACATATCTTGCACATACACTTTTATGGGGCCCACCTCGGGTCCCACCAATATGATCCGAACAGCTCATCATTTTTAAAATAATGTTTTAAGAGTTTTTGTAAAAAATCAACTTGATAGGATATTGATAAGGGCTTTTTCAGAAATCGCAGTGCGAATCAGACTGTTTCACCCTATGATTTCTGAAAAAGCTCTTACCGATATCCTATCGAGTTGATTTTTTACAGAAACTCTTAAAAAAATATTTTAAAAATAATGAGCGGTTCGGATCATATTGGTGGGATCCGAGGTAGGTCCCATAAAAGTGTATGTGCAAGATATGTGTACAAATGTATGTGCAAGTAGTATGACTGTATAATAGATGAACAGTGCTAGAGGTACAGCAAAACAGGTACAAACAGCTTGCACAGATTCGTTTTGGACCCGTTTTGGATTCCGCAAAGATGATCGGAGCCGTTTATTTTGTTCAAAATTTAATTGTTAGAGTCCCTGTAAAAAATCATCTCAATCCGATATCGGTAAGGGCATTTACAAATCACCCAACTTTGCTTCAGAATTTGGGCAAATTCTGAAGTAAAGTTGGGTGATTCGTAAACCCCCTTACTGATATCAGATTGAGATGATTTTTTACAGGGACCCTAACAATTAAATTTTGAACAAAATGAGCGGCTCCGATCATTTTTGCGGGACCCAAAACGGGTCCAAAACGGATCTGTGCAAGCTGTTTGTACCAATTCTGCTGTACTCGTATCATTTCTGATAATAGATAGTTCTCTCTCTCTCTCTCTCTCTCTCTCTCTGTGTGTGCGCCGTGTGGTGTGTATAGCCTGGGAACAAGAAAAGGAAATGGAGAACAGAAAGTCCGAGGTTCCTGACGAAGGAATCCCGACCGAATTTCTGATGGCGCGCTGGGTCCACTCCGGTCATCGGACGGTTGATCCGAGCTGTCCAAAAAAAAATTTAAACAAAATCGAGTGGGTTTACGCAAAAATCAATGACATCCGACGTGTGTAGGTGATCGATCCAAACACTCCATTTTTGTGTGTATATTACACTTACAAAAATTGAGTATTTGAATCGGGCAACTACATACGTCGGATTCCGTTAATTCTCGCAAAGACCCACTTAGTTTTTTTTTCTAGAATTTTTGGACGGCTCGGATCAGCCATTTGGTGACCGGAGTGGGCCCGGCGTGCCATCGGAAATCTGGTCGGGCTCCCTCCCTTCGGGACTGTAGCAGGGGATACAAAATTGGGTTTTGGATTTAAAAAATGCTACTTGCACAACCGTTGTATTAGTTATGTGCGTAATTCTGACCGTTCAGATGTATTTGAATGGTCTAAATTTTAAACAAATTCTTCCAAGGAAAAGTCTAACTTTTATGGGAAAAAATTTGGGTGAATTCTAGCAATTTATTATAGCAATAGACAGTTAGAGATTGATTGTGTGTTGTGTTACACAACTGTTGTTGTTTATGTAGTACTTTTGTTTGCCTTTTTGCATGGGGGATAATAGCCCATGGTTATTGTTGTGTTGTCTCGTTGGGAGGAAAAAGGGGAGGAATTTAAGGGATTTGGTTTCCCTCCCCCAGCCGAAACAAATTTGGAGAAAGGGTTTGGTTCGGTGCAACACATGCACGCACGAAGGAAAAATCACATGCCGGATACGCGCACGCACAATCGAGTATGAAATAAAATTTGGTGTGACGTCGAAAATAATTTTCCGCATTAAATAAACTAATGAGCAAAATAATATTTTTGATTTTAATATTTATTATTATTTATCAAAAAATCAGGTCTTTACAGCACTACACCCCTCAACAGGGAATTGCTTGACAGCCTCCCGAGTCCAAACCGGAATGAGGGATGCTCATTAGTTGACGGATTCAATTATAAATATTTGTCAAGTTTTGTTTTGATACGCTTGGCGAATACTCCTGTGATATGGTATTCTAATGCAAATTACAATGTAATGACATCATTAGGAACATATATAAGCATGTCGGGAAAATTGGCAAATATTATGTTTTAATTGAATTTAGAGTTATTAATTATTGCACTGTACAAAATAATTGGGGATCAATTGGTTGTTGGGCTACATGGTCCATGGTATAAGAACTATAGTCCAGAGCTGGGCAGATTCAAATTCTCTCTCGTTTTCTTTTGGACCATCTAACTAAAAACGCGACATGTCATTAACGAGGTTATCCAATGCTAGGGAGGAGAGGTCACTTCGCCTTCGCCATCCCACACGCTTTAAAGCCGAATGACCCTGTTTTCAAGAAACGAAAACTTAACACGCTGCTGCCCGCATTACCTTTTTGACAAATTGCAATTTTACAATTGCAATTTTACTTTAATTAAACCTAACAATTTTACCAAATTTACTTTAAACCTAAGAAAATCCAGCCATCACCTCTTCCTCCTTTGACCATTATGACCCGCCCGTCATCCTATATTACAGTTTTTCTCTCGATGTGTTTGGGCTTTTTGTTGTTATTATTCAATTTTTTTGCCATTTTTAGTTATTATTAATTTTTATCATTGATTCCTCTCGTTTGAATTTATAAGTACAAAATTATAATAAAAAGCTTTAAAATTTCGAATATAGACTAAAATAATCCAAAAAATCATGCTCTACCGCCTCGTAATCTGCATATTTGACGCAAAACTTTGTAAAAAATATTTCAAAACCAAAACAATTTTAAGTCAACCTTCGTATAAGAGAACAAAAAAATAGTCCTTTATGAGAATTCGTGTCAATTTCAATTAATTATATCTTGTAATTAATAACATTTTTTTGTGATTTTAAAAATATTGTATTACAGAACTAATAGAGATCTATCAAACAAGATTCATATCGGATATAAAATTCATTACCAATTAAAAGACATAACTACTTTTTATCTGATTAAAATATAGCGATGAACTATTGAATTGGGACGAAGGAAGTAATAAATTGTAGTACCTAGTGCAATTTTTTTTTTGTACAAAATGGGGATTCGGTGGTGTTCCACTTTTTTAGAAAATGAGGTTTTAGAAAAGAAAAGTAATTTCAAGCTCAAAAAATTATGTATTTACGTAAATAATTTTTTTATCAATATAGATCTTGTTTGATAGATCTCGTTGAGATCTTTTAAACGGTATAAAAAAATCAAAAAATCATTTTTTATTTTCGTAATATTTAAGTTTAAAATTTGAAAAAGAACGTTTAGAAAAAAAGCGGAACGGGGTCGTCCTCTTGTCTTACCGTTCAAAACAAGAGTTCCAAAAAGAAAAGTAAAATAAGGGAAATGATTTTGCCACACTATTTTTTTGATAATTTCACACCCTATAAGTATATTTTTGTACCAAAAAATACACTTACAGAATGTGACATTATCAAAAAAGCGTGTGGCAAAATCACTATCCTAAAATAAAGACCAAACAGCAAATTTCGAGGCGGGGGTCAACGTCAAATCGACCATGTCAGTTTTTCCTTCTTGGATATTTTCGACAAAGTCGTGCGTGGTCTTTTCTAATTCTACCAAATAATCATAAATAAGGAGAAATTTTTCAGTGTGGAAGGGTATCACGTCACCTCGATGACGTGGTGTTCAAGTGAGCGGGTATATTCGAGTCTTTCGAAAAGTATATTAGACGGCACAAATTGAAATATTCTTTTTCCTTTCATCCCCACACTTTCTCTCCTCTTTTTCTCTCATTTTTTTATCTCTAATTTTGAGCCGTTCAAAATCAAAATAGACTGTCTGAATGCATCGAGCGGGCACTACTCTGCACTGAAAATTTTCTCGTAAAGAAGAGTCAGAAATTGGTCACGTCATGAGAGAAAAGCAGCCACACGCTGTGACGCTGCCCCAATGACGCCGTGCGATTATTCAATTCTTTCATCGCCTTGACATCATCATTTGAATATTCAATTAACTTGTTAGACAAGGCACTCTCTCTCTCTCTCTCTCTCTCCCTCTTTTTTTTTTGTTGGAAACTGGGGCTTCATAAAATTCGGCTCCATAAATGGGAGGGAGGGGGGCTGCTGTCCGCTTGGGGACAGCAGCGCGCTGCTGCACCCCATTTTGGGGCCCACCCCGATCTTGCTTCGATGATCTGAATCGTTCATTTTGTAGAGCTCGTCGAGTAGAACAACCATGCAAAAAATCAGCTTAATTGGATATCATTAAGTACCTGATCGGAACCTTTTTATCTTAAAAAGAATGCATCCGAAACACTGGATCAAATCTACTCTAATCCATGGACTGAGAGTTATATGGGCTCCGATCAAGTACTTAATGATATCCAATTAAGCTGATTTTTTGCATAGATGTTTTACTCGACGAGATCTACAAAGTGAACGATTCAGATCATCGGAGCGAGACCGGGGTGGGACCCAAAATTGAGGCAGCAGCCCCCCCGCGTCCCCATAAATGGAAGCAGGGTTCTAGATTTGAAAAAAAAAGAAAAAAGAAAAAAAGAAAGAAAGAATTCGAGCAAGAAAAAGACTGGGGAGGGGATTCCATATGTAACTGTCCCGGAAATTGCTGAAGCTTTTTCAGAAAGTGTTTGATTTGATAAATTTGTATTACTGACAGTATTGTATATTCGTTTATTCTGAAAAATTGTGGAATGTTAAGAAGTAATTACTTGAGAGCTCTGATGAACCCAAAGAAATAAGGGACGTGATAATTACATGAAACACGGTTCCTGAAATCTTTGGTGGGCTTACTTGTTTAATAAAACTGAAAACTAAAGATGAAAATTGAAAAATTAAATATTGAAAATTAAATGCCAAATTTTTAAACTGAAAAAATTGTTTGATAAACCTATTAAGAGATAAATTAAAACCAATGGTTAGACGCAAATAGAAAGGGGGGGAAAAATTGATTGCATTATACAAAGATTAAAAGAAACAAGTGTACGATGACATCACAACTCAAAGATTGCATCCCAACCAGGTTGGACCGGTCCAAGCATCGGAAGTCCAAACAAGTGTTAATTGTGGATTACCGATTTGGCAAAATTTGACGGAAAATGACGGTCAATGACGTGTTTTAATAATTAATATCCTCCTAAGGACAAACTAAGAACATTTGTTAATACTGAAAATGTCTTTGGCGGGTATTAATTATCAAAACGCGTCATTGGCCGTCATTTTCCCAAATTTGAACGAGCTTGGATTGGGCCCGAACTTGATGGGCTGACTTATTTTCGCGTTGCGATCAAGAACCACGACCTTAAGTCGTAACCGCCAGAGGATTTTGGCCTAATTCCTCCATATAGGCCTTCAATATGATATTTTTGCCATTTTAGAAAAGTTTTAGAACGTTAATAACTCTTAGCGTATAATTCCTTTTCAATTGGTTTTTTTTGGAAAAGTCCTATTTTTCTTTCCCATTTGCAATTTTTCTAGTTTTCCCAATTTTCGGAATTCTTTATTTTTCGGCTTTGTTTCTAGGGTTTCCAGGGTTACGTGTCACGACCCCATCCCAATAGTTGGATAATAGGAATGTCGTGACCGACCAATGGATCTCCATTCCACCCAAGGCCTCATAACTACTCATTCAAAAAATTACATAAATTTTCAACAATTTAAAAGCTGCGGAAGCATTATTACATTTAACAAAACACCATCGAAGCCTTAACAAATTTTTCAGCCTTTACAAAACGTAGGTGATCTTACACAAAATGCGGAATAGTCAATTCCCGGATTGTTTTTCAAAAGTTAGCTACACAATATCTACATGTCCACCGAGCAGCAGCATTCGTCATTCCTACTCGCCATTATCTGTAGAAAAATAGTAAATTTTCATAAGTCGATAACTCGTGTGAGATACAACACCAAAATTATATATATTCATAAGTCGATAACTCGTGTGAGATACAACACCAAAATTATATATTTTACTACGGAAATGATTTTCATAAACCCTGTCGACATAGCAGATCATAGTTTTATCATAAACTTCATAAGAAGAATCGCATATCATCACTTTTGCTTATCAAAATGTATTGCAAATAGCCAGGGATATGTGTGACAAAAAATTTAGGACTGCTTCACCATTCATTCTGCTGCTTTGGGACGATCGAGGCACGACAACCAATGGTGATAGCTGGCCGAACAAGAGACTTGTTGATTCTCCGACATTGATTTGCCTATAAAACTTCGCTGCAGATATAGGTACCGACCGGCCGGGAGAGAAATCGTACCGATGGCCGCGCCGGGCCGTCTCCAGTCACCGGACGGCCGATCCGGGCCGTCCAAAAATTCTAAAAAAAAAAACCGAGGGACCGTTCGCGAGAATCAATGGCATCCAAAGTGTGTACGGTACTTAATCCGAGCACCCTTTTTTGTGTATATACACCCCTTTTTGTGTATATATATACACGAAAAATAGGTGCTCAGATCAAGCACCCTACACACCTCGGATGCCATTGATTCTCACAATGGATCCCTCGGTTTTTTTTTTAGAATTTTTGGACTGCTCGGATCGGCCGTCCGGTGGCCGGAGATGACCCGGCGCAGCCGTCGGTACGATTTCTCTCCCCGGCCGGTCGGTGTATATAGCAGCACTAATAAAACTTGGTGTCGATCTTTCTTTCTTATCTATTATCATCGAGAAAGAACGAATTTATAATAGCAAAGAACTCTGTTTTGACCGGAATGGGAGATGCTGCCAAGCAGCACCGTGAAAGGAGAGTGGCTGTTTGGCTGCTCATCTTGACATTCGACGGTTCAAATTTGCATGCACTTATATTTGGTTTGAGCCGTCTGTGCCGAAATGAATGACCGAATCGGCCGCTCTGCATCCGTTGGGTAGAGACTTAACTTGGCAGCATCCCGGGTCCGGACCGGAATGGGGATGCTCATCAGTCGACGGATTTAATCATAAATATTTGTCGACTTTTGCTTTGATACGCTAGGTCAAGAATTTTGTGATCAACCGTGCTACTTGCACATATGTTTTTTCACATATATTGTACATACATTTTTGTGAAGCCCATTTAGGGGTTCCATGAAATGATCTGAAGTGCTCATCTTTTTATAAATATTTTTTGGAGGGTTCCTATAAAAAATCAAGTCCAACGGATATTGATAAGAGTTTTGCTTTGATACACTAGGTGAAGACTTCTGTGATCAACCATGCTACTTGCACATATGTTTTTTCACATATATTGCACATATATTTTTGTGGGGCCCATATTGGGATTCCACAAAATGATCCGAATCGCTCATCTTTTTTTAAATATTTTTTGGAGGGTTATTGTAAAAAATCAGCTTCAATAGATATTGGTAAGGGCTTTCTTTGAACTCGTAGGGCAAAACAGAATGTTTCGTCCTATGATTTCTGATAAAGCCCTTACCGATATCCGCTAGAGCTGATATTTTAAAGGAACCCTTCAAAAAATATTTTTAAAAACATGAGCAGTTCGGATTATTTTGTGGGACTCCGATATGGGCCCCACAAAAATGTATGTGCAAGATATGTGCAAAAACATATGTGTGAGAATCATTTCTGCTTCTGTGATATGATATTCTAATGCAAATAACAATGTAATGACATCATTAGGAACTTAAGCATGTTGGAAAAATTAGCAAAAATTATGTTTTAATTGAATTTAAAGTTATTAATTATTGCACTGTACAAAATAATTGGGGATCAAATTGTTGGGCTACATGGCCCATGGCATAAGAACTATAGTCCAGAGCAGGGCAGATTCAAATTCTCTCTCGTTATCTTTTGGACCATCTAACTAAAAACGCGACATCTCATTAACGAGGTTATCCAATGCTAGGGAGGAGAGGCCACTTCGCCATCCCACACGCTTTAAAGCCAAATGACCCTGTTTTTGACAAATTGCAATTTTACTTGAAACCTAACAATTTTACCAAATTTTCTTTAAACCTAAAAACTATACCAATATTACTTTATACCTAAGAAAATCCAGCCATCACTTCTTCCTCCTTTGACCATTATGACCCGCCCGTCATCCTATATTACAGTTTTTCTCTCGACGCGTTTGGGCTTTTTGTTGTTGTTATTATTCTTTCTTTTCTTTTCTTTTTTGCCGTTTTTAGTTATTATTATTTTTTATTATTGGTTCCTCTCTTCTGAATTTAGAAGTACAAAATTATAATAAAAAGCTTTAAAATTTTGAATATAGACTAAAATAATCCTAAAAATCATGTTCTACCGCCTCGTAACCTGCATATTTGACGCAAAACTTTGTGAAAAATATTGCAAAACCAAAACAATTTTAAGTCGTCCCTCGTAGTATAAGAAAGAAAAAAAAAATTCTTAAATCAATTGTTGTGACGCAAAAAAGACAATAGCATATGAGGTACAGCTAGGTGAACAGGTGATGTATCAATGATGACATCATCTCATGGAAAAAATGCTGCTGTTTTAATAATTATTCCATGGGGCACCACACAGTGGTGCTCCAAACTCTTCTCTATCGCACATTTTTGCCAATGCCACACGTTTTGTTGTGTGGACCTCACAAATTTGTGGTTGAGAAAGAATTTGAAATACCATATGACAGTATTGATTATATTTTGTAATTAAAAACATTTTATGTAATTTTAAAAATATTGTATTACAGAATTAATCGAGATTCTTCTTGTCTTCCCGTTCAAGACAAGAGTTCCAAAAAGAAAAGTACTAAAATAAAGATCAAACAGTAAATTTCGAGGCGGGGGACAAGTGGACAACGTCAAATCGACAAAGTCGTGGGTGGTCTTTTCTAAATTCTACCCAAATATACGAGTCAGAAATTGGTCATGTCACGAGAGAAGCCGCCAAACGCGGCCCTAATGACGCCATGCAATTGTTCAATTCCTTCGTCGCGCTGACATCATCATTTGAATATTCAATTAACTTATTAGACAAGGCACTCTCTCTCTTTTTCTTCTTTTAAAAAATGGGGCTTCATATAATTCGGTTCCATAAATGGAAGCAAGGTTGTAGATTTAAAAAAGAAGAAGAAGATAGAATTCGAGTAGGAAAAAGACTCGGGAGGGAATTCTATCCGTAAATATCCCGGAAATTGCTGAAGTTTTCTATATGTTCGTTTATTCTGAGAAATTGTGGAACGATATGATGAACCCAAAGAAATAAGGGACGTGATAATATGAAACACAGTCCCAAAACTATTGAAATTTTTGGCGGGCTTACATACGTGTTGTTTAATAAAACTATTGAAATTATAGCAGCATAGCAGCAGTGAAGTTTGATTTTTGAAATTCTATTAACTTTTTGTTGTCATATCTTATTCATTTTCGATTCATGTAATTTTTTAGAGAATCAAACTATATCATAATATTTTGTAACTTTAAGAATCATTAACTATTTGTCTAAAAAAAGTTTTCTGCAAAATTGTTTTCTGAAAACAGTAATGAAAGGCCCGTGACAACAAAAAAGCATTGAAAGCATCACTGAAAAAAAAAAAAAAAAAAAACCATGACAGCATTTTTTTTATAACTGGATGTCTGAACCAGCTCATGCGCATCTCCACATAACAACTGAAAAAACCCTCCAGTGACTTCTTCAAAGTTAGGAATATATGTTTAGTCTCCGAAAGAATTCGAATATGCAATCTCACAAAGGAAAAACATTTATTTGATTTCTCATACTCACCTAGCACAGGAATTTTTCAGGTCTGGGTGGGTATATCCCACGTGGTGCTGCTTGGCACATCCGAACCGTCCAATGTACTTTTAGACGGCCCAAATTAAAACTCTCTCTTTCTCCTCTCATCCCACCACTCTCTCTCTCTCTCTCTCTCCCTCATTTTTTCTCTCTAAATTCGAGCAGTCCAAAGTCGTAATGAACGGCTCGAATGTGTCGAGTGGACACCATGTGGTACCCACCCAAGAATGAAAAATTCTTCCACCTAGCAAAACAAAGTTGCATCCTTAAGCCAACGGTGACGTAAACGTTATAATGACACCCATACGTAGGGCTGATTACCACTTGCAAAACACAATAGTCTAATGTGTACCACGTCAATCATGTTACCATGATATACAGTATTTAATAATACGACGGGACAAAGTCGTCCATAATAAATGGTTATGGTCAATTTATATTCTAGGTCCCCCACGCAGACCTTAAGGCTAAAGACTTGAGCAAGTTAGTGGCAGTGGTCCAGTTTTTTGAAAGCTTTCGCCCACAAGAGTCTAGTCTTCAGACTTCAATTAAAGAAAAGGCTAAAGATTCTTTTCTTTTCTTTTCTTTTTTTAAGAACAAGAAATACAGTAATAATAATAGGGAAAGTACAACTGTAATGCCGTCGTTACAATAATGAGGACATGTCAGCGACAAGTAAAAAATAAATTAAGATCTAAGGTACAGAACACAGCTACTAATCCGCAAAACAAAAAAAAAAAACAATTATTATTTTGCTATCGCCAGAAGATAAAGGCCAACAAGAGGCTTAGAAAACGTCGACGACAAGCGAAGGCGAGGGGCCTAAATAATGGAACATAGTGTGGAAAGCGTGTGTTATGTGTGCTAAGATTCTAAGAACAAGAAGAAAAAACATAAAGTGGATTTTTATTTTTTTTTGTTTCTGAAAGACAAAAAAAAAAGATTACTTGCTTATGCTAATTAGCTAGAAATTTCTCGCTTGTTACAAACCGTTTCCAAAAAAAAACAATGTTGGACAATTCACAACAACCCTGAGCTAAACCTCGAGATATAAAACAAATATTTTTATCCTTTTGATCCCTCTGGTCTTGACAATGAATATTTTTTAAATTTGGTGCCAACTTAAAAATAATTTAAGGTAAACCCTCGTATCAGAGAACCAAAAAAAAAAAAAAAAATTAATCCCACCAGCATGGGTTTATGACCCCAGAAACGACATCAGCATATGAAGTGGGGTACTGATGTCACAACGATGACGTCACCTCATGGAAAAATCACGAATTGCTTCCCCACCACCACCAGCTGTCTCAGAATCATTAGTAGGTAATTGCATTAGGGATGGTGACAAATAGCCGTATGTTTCTCTTTGGAAAATTTTTCTAAGCAGACTTCAAAAACTAAAGTCAAGTCCAGTTCCACTAAGGATATTGTCAAGGTAACAAGATGACCCCACGTACACAAGGCATCAATTTTATCCGTCCACTTCATCATCGATAATGCTATGGACACGTACCCACGTACGCCTACACACCCTGTGGCGATTCCAGGAATTTATAAGTATGGAGGCATTCGCAAATTAAAAGTTGTGATGTTTCGTTTCAGTCGAAGAGTGGAAGGGAAGTCATTCGAATTGAAATGATTTTTTCATGTGGCACGAGTTCGTGAATAGGACTATTTTAATTTTGAACAGCAAACAAATTATTAATTTTTGAAGATGATTACAAAAAATAAAAGGACTTGGAGCGAAAACGACATCATAACAAGGAGCGTACAACCCAACAAAGATGGACCCCAATGCACCCACGACACACGTGCCGCTCAGAGCCCAAATAAAAATTGGCAAAAACAGAGCCTTATAGTAATTGGAAGATCTAAACACAAAAGAGATTTCTCCTTTAGAGAAAGACCACGAAGCAAAAAGGGGAGAAGACAGAATGTTGTTGGTTGGTTGGTGTAAATTATCAGGTGTTTTGCACCCCTTGATGGGGTCAATACACATTTTAATGGGTTCATTTGTGATCTACTCCAAACTTGTAGTGCAATAGTAGCAGATTTTTTTCCCTCCATGGGTCATGCGACCCCACGTGACTGAATGTGGCGTCGCCACTGCACCTACCGACATATGTGTGAGAGATGAGTAGTTGGGAGTAATTGGTGTGAGCATATGTACAGTTTTTTTTTTTTTTTTGTTGATCGGCAAAAAAAGTTTCCATTTCATGTGTACGTACGTTACGTAGCATTGTTGCTTCGTCATTCCATGTTCCAACAAAAAATTATTCAGTGTCATCTGGCACCGCAACATTTTGTATATATTTTTTTATAACCAAATGTACGGATTAGTAATAAGCACCTGACAATGCCATTAAAGGAGCGTTAGGTCCTTAGTTTAGTTTAATTTCGTCGTTAAATTTGTCGTTTTTATTTGATATTGCACGTAAGGTATGTTTTTAGTCTCTTCCAGTAAATCGTGTGAATAAGGCATGCTTTAACGTCGTGGGTGGCCCGAGTGCGTCCGAGGACCCGAGGAACCAATGAAGACCCTGTCGGTCTCTGAAATCTGTCTAAGTATGAAAAAATGACTTTTCGAAAAAATATCGATTTTCAAGATAAAAAATAGCGGTAATTGATCCTTGAATTTTTCTAAGAGTAATTTCAAATTTGCAAGGTTTTATTCGAAAAGTAATGTCATATTTTGAGTCATTTCTTCGATAGAAAAGTGTGTTATTTTTGTTTTACACTAAAAGCTGGGGGTCAACATTTTGATTGGATTGAAATCTCAAAATTCTAGAAATGCCATTGTTTTCAAATGGGGATACTTCCTTATTTTCATTAAATAAATTAAAGTAAAAGAAAGAATTAAAATGTAATCTTTGCTTACGTTTAGGGAATGAAAATAAGATGTTATGAAAGTTGTTGGGTGCTGTGAAAGCTGCTGGAAGCTGTGAAGCTGGCACTTAAGGGCCTCAGTATCGGTACCAATCCAAGAAGGGTATCGGTTCCGAGTGGATCAGGACGAAGAGCTTAAGGGCCTCGATACCGGTACCATGGAATGTGAGGTATCAGTACCGAGCAGTTTAGCGACAGCAAATAGCAAGTTCGGTATTAGCACCAACGAATGTGAGGTACAGTACCTAGGGCTTTCGGAGCAGAATTTTTAGAGCATCTTTGGGATATTCTGTGCGCAAAACAGGAACGGTATAAATACCCCGTTATGTAACCATTACACGATTTGGACAAAAATGTAACCATTTTTAGATCTAGAATAGGATTTGAATTACTTTTTAAATTGTTTTTCATCGTTCTTCATTTTTTCCAACTTTGAATCTTTAATTTTATGTCTTAGATAATTTAGTCTTGTTATTTTTGCCTTCATTAAAGTTATAACTACGTTTCCGATCTATCATAATCTCTAATTTATTTCATGCTTTGTTATTTCAATATGTTAGCTAGATTTTTGTTTGCTTTTATCTCTCTAGATATGAGTAAGTAGTTTTTCAAGGTTAGGTCATGGGATAATTAGCATCTCATGACTTGAGTTAAATTTGTTTTTCTCATCATAAAATTTAAATTTTTAGTTCGAAAATCGATGTATAATTCGGATTTGTTTGTCAAATTGCTAAGGTATTACCCTCCTTGATCATGTGTAGGCAAAAGCAAGCCTATGATGAGCACTCAATATTGTAGATATTTGGTGCGACTAGTCCCATTTTATATTGTTTTAACTTGTGTTTATTTAGCTTTAATAGCGATATTACAAGTAATGTAGGTTTTTGTGCGTTTCAGGTAATTCGTGTGAATAAGGCACATATCAACACCATGGATGACCCAAGTGCTTTCAAGTACTCAAAGACCTTGTCGGCCCCTTAAAATTTGTCTTAAGTATGGAAAAATGACTTTCTGAAAAAGTATCGATTTTCAAAATTAAAAATAGCGGTAATTAATCTTTGAATTTTTCTAAGAGTAACTACAAAATTGCAAGGTTTTATTTGAAGAGCAAAGTCATGTTTTGAGCCATTTTCTCTTGAGAAAAATGTGCAATTTTTTATTTTATACTAAAAGTGGGGGTTGACATTTTGATTTAACTAGAATCTTGAAATTCTAATAATGTCATTATTTTCAAATGGGTGATACTTTCTTATTTTCATTAAATAAATTAACGTAAAGAAAAAGTAAAATAAATGTTTAAAATGTAGTCTTTACTTAAGCTTAGAGAATGAAAATAAGATGCTCTGGAGCTGTAAAGCTGCTGGGCGTTGCTTGTTGAAGCTGAGGCCAAAATCAAATTTCTGGAGACCTAGTACCGATACTGGGAAAAAGCCAGTACCGGTACCCACATGGCAGAAACTGTGTTTTTCCAGCATTTTGAAAACCCCAGTACCGATACTAGGAGTTGGCCAGTACCTGTACTGCCTAAAGAAATTTTCACGTTTTTTTCTTACTTTTTCAACTTTCCTTTTGTAACATACTTGTCACTTTTGAAATATTTTTGGATATTTTTACAGTGGGAAAGGTGTTTTAGTATAAATACATCCCTTCTCCCTTTATTTATATATCTAGTCTTTACACTTTAAGTCATTTTTACTTTTCTAGAACACCATTGTTATGTCCTTCAAGGTTTCTTAGATATTTCCTTTAAGAACTCCTTAAGGTAATTGTCATATGTTATTTTCTCGCTTATTAATATTATAGCTACTTGTTGGATCTTCATATAAATTAAGTTTATTTCTATTTTCATAGGTTAAATATGTTTTCAATATTTAGCATGATTTCTAGTCTTTTCAATACGTGTGAGTAGTCGTTTGGCTAAGTCTCGGATTACTCTTTCCTGAGGACTTAGGGTGTTATTTAGTTCTTAAATCTTTGAGCTTAAAATCATGATTTTCAAAATTGGATTAACTTAGCCATTTTGGTCTAAACAAGGGGTGTTAACTCCTTAATATGTTGTTAGTCAAGTGGTCTTATCAAACGGCATACCGAGGGCTCATGGCCTCCTACGTATTAGATACATTTGCAAAAATAGGTTAGTTTAGTTCTGTTTAATCACATCTTTTTTTAAACGTAGTCTTAAAAGCTAAATCTTCTGGGCGTGAGCACGCGGTCGTGACTTTCGTTTGAGTTATAATTGAGAACCGAGAACGACCTTTGTTAAGGGATAGACAATCCCTAGACTTACCTCTTTTAGTTCATTAAGAACATTTCTAGTCTTTTTAATTAGCATTTGCACCGTTTAAAAGCACAACCAAATTAGCCGTCTTAAACGCCGAAATCCATTTTATAATACCTACAATCCGATTAAGTTATATTCGATTATCTGTGGGTACGATCCCGAACTTTCGAAAATTATGCTATCGACGATCTAACCCTACGTTTGGGGTTTCCAACCTTATATTGAAGGCAAAGGTCTTTTTCGGTTTAAGCAGCATACTTGCCACACATGATGCTTGAAGCTATGTCGCTCGAAGTGTTTGCCAAATGAATTTTAGAGCTAGCTTAGTAATCGAACCATGTATCTTTCGGGTTGAGAACTTTAGTTGTGTATCTCAAACCGAGTAATGAGATGAGATGAGTGATTTGACTTGAGTCGTGAGTGTTAGGATCTCCTAGACCTAGCCTGCCTTTTATTCTAGTTAATTCACCGTTTAATTTAGCCTTTTAATTTTTCCCGCGTAAAGTAAAACAAACTTGGCTGTTTAAAGGCCGAAAACCTTGCTTACATTTACAAATTCATCCAAGCCGTATTAGTTATTCCCTTGGGTACGATCCCGATCTTCCGGATTATTATGCTTATTATGCTTCAAATGACGTATTTACCCTACGCTTAGGGTGATCATATTTCGATATATTGACGCAAACGAAGCAATTAGCTTATGCAACTTGGTACTACCTAAAACTCTCTATCATCATATATATTCTGTAAAATTATTTATGCCCAACTTTTTGGTCTGGGATTTTCTTTGGTACTTTTTTTTTTGTTTCAATTTTTGAGATTATTTATTCGTCTTGATGAGGAGTCTCAGAAAAGTATAAAAAATATTGATCAAAGTTTGAAAAATATTCCTATAAGACGACATTAAAGACAAAAAATACTAGTTGTTTGGTACTAAATTTTTTGGATGTCTTTAGTGATTTTTTTCCCATCCTACTTTTATACTTTTAAGACTCCTCTTGTCAAGATAAATGAATAATCCCAATAGTATAACGTGAATCTACCAAAAATTCATAAAAGATAAATGAAAAACCAAAACTTTAATTTATGAAGAACAGAGCCTAAGAGCATCCACAGTGGAATAATCAAAAGTGGATAATCAAAAATTGTCACATCATCTTTTAGTTATCCATTTAAGGGGTTGCTAAGGTTAGCAATATAAAGGTCCAAAATGATACAATCAAAATTGAATTACCAAAACTTGTCACATCACATTTTTAACTTATAAAAATCTAGAAATTGTGACACAGAAAATAATTTTTTTTAAATAGTTTTCAAACTAATAAAAATAAGTTATTAGAAAAAGAGAAAATAGTTTTTTGAAAACTTTGATTAACAAAAACAGTTTTCGGGAAAAAGTTGGAAAAAATATTTTTTGAATAAAAAAAGTTTTTTTCTTTTCAAAAGAACAGTTTTTGAAAAAAAAAAGTTTTAATAAAAAAACTATTTTCAAATAATACTGTTTAAAATTTTTTTTGGGAAAAACAGTTTTAATTAAAAATATGTGTGAAAAAACTATTTTTGCAAAAAATTAAAAACTATTTTTAAAAGTATTTTTGCTATAAACATGTTGAAAATGGAAGAAAGAAGGTTTTTGTGTAATGATGGTTTACTTGATTGAGAAAATGTGAAGACAATTAAATTTGATTATTGGCAAAAGGTTAATAGTTTTGATTATCCAATGGTCAAAATTTGATGAGTTGCTAAGATCTTTCTAAGTTTGGTTATTCCAATGTGAGCTCTTTTTAAGCAAATGTTGCTAACCTTATAAACCTTTTTATCTTAATTATGCCACTGTAGACGCTCTAAGAATACAAATCCTATGTAATTGTCTGCAGAGGGCCTGAGGCACCACATAACCACTACTACAATAATAGATATGCATCACACTAAGGAGATTCACAAAGATCACGGTTTTTAGTGAAAGCGTGATAAAAAGTGGTGGTTAAATTTTTTATCTCAGTTTAAGTCCAAAGCTGAGATAAAAAGTGGGTTTTAGCGCGAAATAAAAGACCTCACTCTTGCGGCGAGATAGAAGAAAAACAATCACACCCTTGTGGCGTGATAAAAGATTTTAGGGCGGAAAAAAATGAAATAAAAGATTTCACTCTTGTGGCGAGACAAAAGAGAAAAGATCTCATCCTTGTGGCGTGATAAAAAAGAGGAAAGACTTCACCTTTGTGACGTGATAAAAGATTTTAGGGCGGAAAAGAATGAGATAAAAGATCTCGCCCTTGTGGCGAGATAAAAGAGAAATATGACCTTACTCTTGTAGCGTGATAAAAAAACTTTAACGTGGAAAAAAGTGAGATAAATGATCTCACTCTTGCGGCGAGATAAAAAGCCTAACTATTTAGGCGCGCAGTCTAAATTTTCACATGGACGGGTTGGTACTCATTTAGGCAAACTTTGAAAAGTTATGTGAGAAAAGCGATGTCGTTTACGAACTTTGAAAAGTTCTTTTTTTTCTTTTTTACAAAAGGTAAGAAGATAAATCCTAATTACACTCATTCCAAAAAAATTTTATGTTTCATCTTCATCTTCACACCCAAAAAGATTGAGAGAGAGAGAAGGCAAATCCCACAATTGGGTTCCATCAGTGCCCAGTTGTTTCTTCGATGACGGGCAGACTGTTCCACTAGTGCCCAATTTTCATGTGGGCAAGCCGTGATCTTTATAGTTTATTGTAGTAGTGAAATTTAGTTATTTCGGATGTCTTCCAAGTATACGTTTAACACATTAGGTAAAAAAGTAATTATATTATTATGGCTTAGCTTTATTTGAAAATGATTAAAATCCAATTGAGAAGCCACCATTGAAATTGAAATTCAATATAAACACAAAATCCATGTGAAATGGTTAGTTTATAAAAAAAAAATCTAAAGTTTGTCTATAATGTTACAATCTATTGGTTGTGATAATTTTCATAAAAATACTAAGCACACACTATAACAAAAAACACTATTATCTACTAAATTTACTAGCTAAAACTAAATTTTTCACCTCAAGAAAATCTTTTGATGACCAACAACTAATTTTGATTGGCAAAAGATCTATTGTCATATTTTAAAAAAAATTTAAACAATGTTTATATATGTATTTTTATAAATTTTAATATCATATTAATTGCATTTCAAAAAATTCAACAAATTTTAAGAAAAAGAAAAAGTTTTCTCAATTTAGAAAGTAAGTATAAATATTTTTGTTTTCCTAATGTAACAGAAGTTCTTAGCTAGTTTAGTGGTAAGGGCATGAGAAATCAACTAAGGGTGCATGAGTTCAAAACTTGACAATGACAAGAAAAGATGTTGTAGTGATACAAAGAAAAGATCATGTGCAATGGTTTTTCATCTCAGTTTATGGTGGTGTGATGTGATCATTTTGAACTTTCAATCACGGTTATAAATCGCGATCTAAAGTGACATATAATCACAACCAGAAAAGATAAATGATCACGCTCAAGAGAAACAATCACGGTTTATAACCGTGATAAAAGAGAAACGATCATACCTTTTGGTCGTGATTGTTTATCTCTTTCAATCACGGTTTATAACCGTAATAAAAGAGAGTGACTTACAATCACACCTAAATCCATCACAGTAGCAGGAGTGTGATGGAAAACTTACAATCACGACTAATAACTGTGATCTTTATGGTTTATTGTAGTAGTGAACACTGCCTAGGAGCATTGAATAATATCTCACATTGAAGGCAATACTAATTTTGCTAATACAAGTTGTAAAAATACTTTTAAAAAGATTAATTGTCATATATAATTTATATGAGTCTACTCAATTAGTAAATATGAAGCAATGGGTAAACTCAAATCTAAGCAAAACACTAAGCAAAGCTTCGATAATTACGTAGTTGTGAGAAACCAAGCTTAGTTAAGTTGGTTTGTTTATGTGTTTCCTCAGTGGTGGCTAGTGTTTGAGCCTTGCGGGGAGCAAGTTTGGAGTACAGGGCTATGGATAGCCTCTGAACTCCCATAGACTAACATACTAACATTTTGCTAATTCTCACTGATGTATAAACTATGGCAACAAAAAAAAAATTACATAGTTGTAAATTTAAAAGAGGAAATAGCCTTCAAAACTTTGCGTAAGATTAAACTTTTTTTTTTATCATTCGTTAATCCTAATCCTAATCTACTATATCATAGAGGATTTGGGGAGTAGGATGGGTACTTATGGGAATTGAACCATGTCCATGTGCATAGAAGTATAAGGGAGGCACCAACTACACTCCACTTCTCTTGCACGAGTAAAATTAAACTTGAGTCTCCCTTGATTTGACTAAAATTCAATCTAATGTAGGTTTGAGTAAATGATTGGGTTGAGCTTAATATACAAATTAAAGGAAAATGTTTTGCAACTTACTCACTTATGTACTTTCTTTTAATTAATGGATTAAGCACATAACAAATAATTATTTAACAGTTACTAATTTATCTTATTTATTTATTACAACAATTTCACTACGCAAAATGAGAAGTCTAATTAATGAAGAAAAAAAATATAGCCGCTGCTTACCATTTGCAATTCTCCCAAAGCATAATGTCGAAATTCAGAAGTGGCAAAATCATGGGTTATATGCATTATACTATTCCATACTATTTTATTAGTTATTTACAAATTTGAAAGTAGTCTTGTTTTCTTGTCTTTGTTAATAGAAAATGAAGAAACTTTATATCCATCTTAAAGTCAATTGATAATGAGTGGAGAGATCCTAGATGTTATTAAGTGATCTTCTATTTCATTTCTAAGCAATATGGGATTCTATTTCCTTAACACCTCCCTCATGTACAACCGCATTTGAGGTCTATCACATGTGACCACTTTTGGGTCCTATCATCGTACAGTCTTTTTTTGCTGGTCTGTCATCATAGGGCATGGATTGTAAAAAAAATTTAAAATGTGGGGTGGAATGAACTTTGCTCTGATACTATGAAGAAACTTTATATCCATCTCAAAGCCAATTGGTAATGAATGGAGTTACTTAATAACATTTAGGATCTCTCCACTCATTGTCGATTGGATTTGAGATGGATATAAAATTTCTACATGATATTAGAGTAGAACCCGTTCCACCTCACATTTTGAAAATTTACAATGCACACTCCACGATGACAGACTAGCAAAAAAGCTACACGATAATAAGACCCAAAAGTAATCATACGTGACAGACCTCAAACGCGGCTGCACGTGAGGAGAAATGTTAAGGTAATAAAGTCCCACATTGCTTGGGAGTAGAATGAGTGATCATTTAATAACATTTGGGATCTCTCCACTCATTGTCAATTAGTTTTGAAGAAACTTTATATCAATCTCAAGGCTAATTGGTAATAAGTAGAGAGGTCCCAAATGTTATTAAGTGATCACTCATTCCATTTCTAAGTAATATAGGATTCTATTTCCTTAACAGAACTGACAACGCAAGACAGATTTGGAGGTTTAGGAATAAAAATTGGAAAAAAAATATAGTAGTATATTGTTTCCAACTAGATCAAGATTGTTAAATATTGACATTTTAGTTATCAGGGTGGTTCCGGGGACACCCAAAAAACATCTAAAAAAACATCTCATAGTTCCCGATCAAATTTTAATGATTCGAGCCGCTCAATGCGATCAGAACGTGAATTTAAGAGTACCCGTGAGAAATCAGCAAAAAAATGACCGGAAAGGTCTTGATCAGAACAGTTTCGAACAGTTTTTTATTGAATGGTTCAAATAAAAACTGTTCAAATCAAGCCCTTTTCGATCATTTTTTTTGTTAATTTCTCGCGGGCACCTTTAAAATTACATTCTGCACACATTGAACGGTTCGGATCATAAAAATTTGATCGAGAACTATGAATTTGATATTCGGAGTGATTTTTTAGGTGTTTTTTTGGATGTCCATTGAACCGTCCCGTTTAGTTATTGTGTATCTAACAACTCTTAGATTTGATCTCTGAAATAATTCAAACAACTTTAATTTGTTTGATAATTTATGAAATTACTATCTTTCTTAGTAAATATGTAAGCTTTGTTATTACTTTTAGCACAAGCATTCTTTTGTTATTTTGGTATTGCTTATCACAATTTATTTTTCGTTCAAGCGTATTTAAAAATGTTCTCACTATCGTTAATTTCAAGCTACGTCACAGGACCACTTGCCCACTGCTCCTCTAAGTTCACCACATCCACGTAATGTTGGAGTCGTCATGATCAAAGACTCAATACTCAGAGTTGGAAAATATCAAAATATCCTGCTCTCTCTCTCTCTACTGAAAGTTGGAAAATATCAAAATATCTCTCTCTCTCTCTCTCTCTCTCTCTCTCTCTCTCTCTCTCTCTCTGGGGGGAGAGCAGCGCGCTACAGTGCCCGAATTCTGGGTCCACTTTGGTCTCGCTCCGATGATCGGAAGCGTTCACTTCGTAGAGCTCGTCGGGTAGAACAACTATGTAAAAAAATCAGCTTAATTGGATATCATTAAGTGCCTGATCGGAATCCATATAACTCTCAGTCCATGGGTTACAGTGGATTTGATCCAGTGTTTCGGATCCATTCTTTTCAAGATAAAAAGGTTCCAATCAGGAACTTAATGATATCCAATTAAGCTGATTTTCTGCATAGTTATTCTACTCGACGAGCTTTACGAAATGAACGCTTCCGATCATCGGAGCGAGACCGAAGTGAGCTCAGAATTCGGACACAGCAGTGCGCCGCTGCCCCAAGGGGACAGCAGCCCCCCCCGCCTCCCCTCTCTCTCGTGCAGTGAGCCCGTGCCATATTGTTTTTCTTCTATAAAAATTTACCATACCCAATATTTATCCACCCTCTCAAATATTGGTTTTCAAACTTAACAAACATAGCAGATCAAAAAAAAAAAAAAAAAGTTAACAAACATAAAAAACTTTAAAACTTCTCCGCACGGTCCTCCTCGCCTTCAAACTTTCTCTTTTAAAGGGTTGGCTCTCGAGACCCAAAACGGATACAGTCCCACGCTCAACATATTTTATGTGGTCATCCTTTTTTTAAACTTTTGATTAACATTTTTTAGGATTGTATTTTAATCAGCAACAAAGGTTCTCCTATTGTTAATACTAATGATACAAAAAGAAGCCCGTAGCAGGGAGCGTAATACAAAGAAAATAAGTTCAACCTATCACTACTGATCACCTCATTTTTTTATAAAAAAGAAAAAGAAAAAGAAAAAAACACCCAAAACGTGTCGGTAAGGAGCCAACAAATACCCTAAAACCCAATAACCGAAGCGGATGCCCAACACCAAAAAACTAACCCAAAATGAAACAAAACATTTAGAAAAGCCAAAACTTTAAGGTAAACCAAAACAATTAAAGTCAACAGACCGATTCACGTGTAACGTATTAGGATATACTAGTAGTTGGTGATTTGCGGAACCTCAATTTCTTGGCACTTTCCTGAACCATATCTCTCTCTCTCTCTCTCTCTCTCTCTCTCTCTCTCTCTCTCTCTCTCTCTCTCTCTCTCTCTCTCTCTCTATAAGTATCTCACCATTCTTGGCTTTCCTTCTTTCATTGAATAGAAAAGCATACCAAGTGGTGCAACGTACTATTCAATTGCATAGAGTATCTGGTGGTGTTATTTTGTTTTAAATTTTTTTTGGCAGAGCCAGTCCTTAGCTAGAGCTTGACAAGCCGCCCCCTTTAGACTCCCGAAAAATACAAATTTTAGGAGTCCTTCATACTTTAACATCCCTTATAATAGTCCAACAAAACTGAATTTCATCGTTCATCTTCGATTTAGGCCCCCAGAAAATCAGGCCGACTGGCTCTGTATTTTTTGGTGAACGATTGGATTTTCAAATGGGAGATACAATTCTCAGCCTTAACCTCAACATTAACCCTCAAGAGGACGACATTATTGATGAGCACGAATTTAATAAGGTATATAATAGTATTTCCTCAAGTTATTTTTTGTTTGCTTGCTTTAATTAATTGCTAATTCAACGACTTTAGCAGTTAATTAAGGATTAGTTTTTCTTTTTGTTATACTTACTTTTCCTTACTCTTTTGTTGCAATCAGGGGAGGGAGTTCCAAGGTGATGTGGTTGGTTCAGAAAGCACAATACCAATGAAGAATGAGGCAAGTGAATAATATTCTTTGACTAATTAATTTAAGTACCTCAATTAGGGCCGATAAACGAGCCGAGCAATGAGTTGTTCAAGCTTGCTTTGTTTATCAGGCGACCTGATTTCCAACTGGTTTTAATCAAGCTGATTGAAACTAAATTTCAAAGAAGCTTAAATTTGTTAAACATGATCTTATCGAGCCGAATAGTAACTTGGTTTGCTAGCCGGGTTAATGAGCTTCAAAATATTCAAGGTTAGTTTATTTTATATAACAAACCGCATGAAACAAGTTTTTAACGACCCGAATACGAACTCGAATTCGAGTTAGCTTAGTTTGTTTATCAGCTTTTTTTTCTATTGTTTTAGTACAGTACCAAACTAGACAGATTAATCACTTTCCTCCTCACCACTGCTCCTCCTCCTCCTCCTCCTCCTCTTCTTCTTCTATTAGATGAGGATCAGTACTAAAATTATACAATTCTCCTGATTTCCTACAAGTTTCTAATCAATATTGTTTGCAAGTACTAAATCAAAGTCTTCTCTGATCTCTTTTTTCCTGGCATAAAACAGGAGACTGTCCTGATGGAAGAACTAAAGAGGACAAGAAGCGAAAACAAGAAGCTAACCGAAATGCTGATTTTCGTCTGCGAAAATTACAACAATTCCCTGAAAGGCGGCACCCAGTCTGCGGATTTGACTTCGGAAGACGACAGTAATTCCAAATCTTCAAAGAAGAGAAAGGGGTCAGGAGGTGAGGATTTGGGAATTGGAAACACTACTCATGAGATCAGCAGCTCATGTGGTGCAGATAATATTGGTTGTGGTGGTGGAGCTGGTTGTTGTAAGAGGCCAAGGGAGATTATAAAGACTATCAGCAATGTTTCCAAGGTTTATGCAAAGACTCCTCCTTCTGATACAACCCTAGTAAGTTCCAACAACAAACAAAATATAGTTTCAGAGAGCTTTCACTTAAAAAGTAAACTGAACATGTTAGCCTTATACGGGGTTGGCGCAATGGTAGTTACCTGCTAACTAGGGCTCTCAGAAAGCTTTTCGATCGGCTGGGAATCGACTTCCACCAGTGTTGATCACCAGTGCATACGGAGTTTTGCTTGGCCTTTAATGGACACCCTATAAGAGACGGTGGGATTGTTCTCCCGGATTAGTCGATCCACTGGACCGGATATATAACCAGTATCAGAAAACTTGAAATATGGTATGCAACTTTGACAAAAGAATGTTGTGACAAATTTGAGTACTAGTATGATCTTCTCAGTGAAGTGCTGTTTCAAGAATGACTAATTCAGAATTCGGATTCAGTGTTATGCAGAGGTTCTTGAAGAATAGCATTTTTTGTGATGAAATGATCTCTCTGTCAGCTAACTGGGTTTTTTTTCAAGAGTTGGCTAGACCCTATATTTCACACATGGGAGATCGTAAAGTTCGAACCTCAAAAGTTGGACCACGATCAATGATATTTCATTCTTCGCAAGAGCCAGCCTTGAGCTAAAGCTCAAGGTGTGACCACTTTAGACCCTTAAAAATTTGCTAATTTTAGGGGTCCGTCCTATTTTGGTACCCCTATGATAGTTCAATAAAAAATTATCTTTAATGTTCACTTCAAGCCCTCAAAAAGTTAGGATTGGCCCTGTTTTTCACTCAACCTTGAGGTAGTCGCCGTAGCTTAGGCCTGATAATTTTCTGAATATATGGGACGAGGGACTCCATGTACATGATATTAGTCAGGGCGCGCGAAACTCTAAACATCCTAATTACGAAAACTTAAAAACATTTCTACTCAATCGAATGTTTGAATGAGCAACATTCAAAGTACTGAGAACCCTTTGTGTCCTTTTGTGTTTGTATTGCAGGCAGTAAAGGACGGATATCAATGGAGAAAATATGGCCAAAAGGTCACTAGAGATAATCCTTCTCCTAGAGCTTACTACAAGTGCTCCTTTGCACCAAATTGCCCTGTTAAAAAGAAGGTGATCACCCACATCTCTCTCTCTCTCTCTCTCTCTCTCTCTCTCTCTCTCTCAAATTGTACCATCTAGCAATAGAAACACAGATACTGATTTGCTTTGGTTGTTTTTTGCTTTCTCTCATGTGTATGTTTAGGTGCAGAGAAGTGTGGAAGATCCATCACTGGTAGTAGTAATCTATGAAGGAGAGCACAACCACATCCAACCCAATTTTCAAGCCGAGATGCCTTTGGGATTCAACCAGTTAGCTAGCACGATTCCTTTTTCGGTCTCCAGCCCGAACTATACAACCTCTTCGAGCCCGAGATCAAACCCGAGCCCAATGCCCGATTTTATTCGGCCCGGGATCGATACGTCGGCATTTCAACAGCTTATGGTTGAAAAAATGGCTGATTCCCTGACGAGAAATTCCAGTTTCACTACATCACTTGCGGCAGCTATTTCAACCAGGATTCTTGACCAAGATCTTGTGGAGAGTTGGGAAAACACCACCTAATTACGTTATTTTTGGTGTTTTGTACTTTAAATCTACGGTGGAATCTTTTGAAGCGTAAAGAGGAATATCAAATGATTGGCAGTACACCATCTGTAGGCATGCAACGCATTTGTCTTTTCTTTCATTACTGGGAGGTTTCGCCTGCAGAGAGCATTTCGTGTAATCTCAATTGTCCAGGAGTATTTAATGGGTCGGAGTTGTTACAAGACTAAGGATTAATAAACTCTACCGGAGAAAGTCTTTCTAAAAATTTGAACCATTAATCGTTGAGATGAATAACTGAGATGCAACTACAGAGAAGTTGGATCCTTTAGGGATGTTCAAGGATATGAGTTTGGTGCAATTATGCTGAGAGCCAAGAATAATCCTACCTACAGTCGCAGACATAACAAAAACAAACCGAACACAACGTGCCGAATCACAAAAACCACTTAAGTACCACAAAAACCGATTTGGAAAATCCTACCTACAGTCGCAGAAATAACAAAAACAAACCGAACATAGAGTGCCGAATCACAAAAACCACTTCAATACCACAAAAACGATTTGGAAAATCTTACCTATAGTCGCAGAAATAACAAAAACAAACCGAACACAGAGTGCCGAATCACAAAAACCACTTCGGTACCACAAAAAACTGATTTGGAAACGTTAGGTTCTACGGTTGTATGCCAGTCAAGCAATGCTTTGAGGATGGGTTCATTACACATACAAACTATCTAGTTCAACAAAAAATACTGTACAAGCGTTCAAAAATCGAAGTATAACTCAAGTATCCACCGTTCTTCAGATCATCTTCCATAGAATGTGCAATCATAGAACATGTAAGCATACAAATCATATTTACTGGTGAAAAAACATTAGATAAAGTACATAGATTTTGATATCGCGAGAGCGTGTAATTAGTTAACAATCCTGAACACATGTCACCTGGAAAACAGATCCATTCGATCGGCTCTTTACAGTTTTTTTCTGAGTTTAGCTTCATGAACCAAACCGTAGTCAATGATTCATAATTGAAACCCAACTGCTCGTAAAAACAGTCAAAACCAAACTACGCGTTTTGGAAAAGGTTCGGATTGGTCCCACGAAAAGAACCGTCCTGACAATCTATTAGTAGTTGCACTACACGGTACGCAAGCCTATATTTTCAGTTCATGCAGCACAACCAACCGATCCATATGTATTCGTTGACTGCGGGTTTTTCAGACGGGACGGAAGTAAGGTAAAAAAGGGATAAAGGGGTGACGCTCAACACCTAAGTTAGGAAACCAACGGGATAAGATTAAGATATCACCACCCGAGTGTTAACTAGGGATACAGGGCTAGGGAACCGGCCACCACTCAAAGGAATCCACCTAAGAGATACAAAAGCGGAGAACTCGCCACCTATCGGAATCCACCGAAAGATAAGAGTTACAAGAAGAATTATCTCCTCACAAGCCAAAGGTTATTTTAATTCAAAACACACTCTTCTATCGACGCAATGACTTCTTGGACTTTGACCGACATCATTCTCCCCCGGTTGAGAAAACTCACCCTCGAGTTTCCAAGGCTTGAAACAGTTTAGAACGCCGAATCTTG
The DNA here is from genome assembly GCA_019656835.1 of Rhododendron ovatum. NCBI lineage: Eukaryota > Viridiplantae > Streptophyta > Magnoliopsida > Ericales > Ericaceae > Rhododendron > Rhododendron ovatum. The sequence goes on along the minus strand of CM033798.1, from coordinate 41,603,887 downwards.
TCCGCATCAACCTTGTACTTGAAATTAATTTTTTCATACCTGAACTTTAAAACGAAGCCAAAAACTAAATGAGTTGTTTCCTTCAAATTGTGCTCTAAATACGTAACCCATGGATTCTTGCTTGCAAAGTCTTCAATAAAATTCAAAAATGGATCCACATTTTGTTGCTCGAAAGATGCACCATGTATTTGGAACTCACCATTTGCTTTATAAACTTCTTCAACAAGTTTTTTTTCCGTCAAAAATTGGTGATTCAATCCAATCAAAATGCTTTTTCACTTCAACTTTCAGTTTGCTCTCTTCAATATGTTTGACGTGAATAGCACTCACCATGGTACTAGATAATTGCAAAATTTGCTTTTGCCTATTGCCATCTTGAATATTATCGTTGGCCACGAATAAATTATCAATTTCGCCATCAACGGGACCAACAACTTCATTAGCCACATAAACAATATTCTTGGCGTGCACATCATGCAAAATCAAGAACCCATCTTCAGTGTATTCATCATAGATTGGAGGCAAATTCCAATTCACTATTGGTAGTGAAGAAGAATCCTTGTCTGAAAAGATTTCATCTGGCATTGTTTGAAATTGCAAGCAACAATAACTTTGCCATTGAACCCAAAGCCCTGATACCAAAACTGACGGCGGATTTTTCAGACGGGACGGAAGTAAGGTAAAAAAGGGATAAAGGGGTAACGCTCACCACCCAAGTTAGGAACCAACGGGATAAGATATCACCACCCGAGGATTAACTAGGGATACAGGGCTAGGGAACCGCTCACCACTCGAAGGAATCCACCTAAGAGATACAGAAACGGAGAACTCGCCACCTATCGGAATCCACCGAAGGATAAGAGTTACAAGAAGAATTATCTTCTCACAAGCCAAAGGCTATTTTAATTCAAAACACACTCTTCTATCGACGCAATGACTTATTGGACTTTGACCGACATCTTGAAAGCAACATAAATTCTCACTCCAGACCTCATGATTCCCAGACTTGGCAAATAAGAGATGCTGGCAAGCATAAGCATCATAGAAGAACAATGACAAACACAAACAACATAAACTCCAGCGATGAATCTGAAACTCTTCATTTTGTGAATATAACCTCAAAAGACGCAATATTACACCACAAATAAGAGGATTTTCAGTCAATGTCCGACGAGACCTGAAGTTAAAAGTGGGATTTGAATATCAGGTCCGGACAGACTTTGAAGAACGAGGTTTTTCGTCACTAATCACCTCAAATCTAGACTAACATATTGCAAATCCAAAAGTTGGAAGATTTCCTTTGAAAGTTTTACTACTCATTGTATGTATACGTGAATCTATAACACAGCATACATGAGGCAAAATTTACAGATTGACTAATACAAGAAAAGAATAAACGACTAAACTATGAAAGATACCTTATAAACTCACTATAGTGGAATTTAAATGACTAAACTACTATAGATACCTTAAAAAACAAACTGTCGAAAACTATCTTACGGCTGATGCAGCAACCACGAATTTCCACTCCATCTGTGTTGCAGAACATTAAACCAGATTAGAATTGCTATGGAAAGTTGAAACAATGGTGGAAGAACCAAATTTCAAAATAATGGGACATAAAGGCTTACCACTTGTGATGAGTATAAGTAGTTGCGTTAAATCCTCGGGGAATTGTAAGACTTCAACTGCTGGCTTATTCTGCCATCAAATTTATAATCGTCCCCATTTAATTGTAAATATACATCAATCTTGCATTCCAGCTCACACGTATCTGTTGATCAATTAAATAAATCGTAAAAGGGGCTTGATTAATTGATTTTACTATTCTTGATGGCAGTCATGCCTTTCGGGAGAAATTGTTTCCATTTTCTCATTTAAAGATTCCTTTTTGGAAGCCACTTGTCTTCATCTTCTCAGTTTCTGCACCCTTTTTCGGGGTACTTGCTTTCATGTTCTCATTTTCTGCTTCCTTCTGAGCCTTCTTCTTTTCCAGTTCAATTTGCTTGAGATTTTCATCATGGGCTCGGACAAATGTTCTCACAAAATTAAGTAGAGTAGAAACAACTGCAGTACATATTCTAAAGGGAGTCAATATTCAAAGTTACTCACAAACCCAAGGGAAAAGAGCATGAACATGCAACTGCTTCTGCAACAAAATAGAGCTAATATCTAAACAAAATAAATCTAGAGCACAAGATGCACATCTCCTCCCCATCATAAACGATGTGCACTTGATCTTATTGCATCTTCAGTAAAGCATTATGATTGCTATTTTTTGCCATAGCTGCTGGAAAAAATTGTTTAAGTGAGTATTCCCTTTTTCTATTAATTTCCACCGAAAATTGAAGTATTTGATTGCTACGCTAATTCTATCATTTCCGGTATTAAATAACCTTGGGTAGTCAATGTAGAGTATTCTTCTCAGACATGGATCAACTTCTATTTTATGAAAGGACATTCGTGAACAGAGACTTGAGCACTAGAAATGTCAACCCATTTAACCTTTTTGTGCAATTCCAGATGTAAGGAAAGTCTTCATATCTTATTGTCACTACCACACATGCTGAGCTTCAGAACTAACTTCTGGTGACTCCTAGTGAGATTAAAATGCACATCATGTATGAACTGAGCTTAGTAAGCAAAAGTGATGAAGTAAATGTCGCCTTTTATTAAACTAATTTTTTTTTTTTCATTTTCAACAAGCAATGATTTACTGCATTTATCATGCTACTTATTACTACAGCATGTTAGAGGAAATTAAACTACCAGACTACCTTGCTCAAATGGAGTACGGGCTGGATCTTCTCCAAAGTAAAGAGCCAACGCGTCTGCATTTCTTCCCTGGAATCATCCAAGTTAAGGAAGGTGTTTTATATCTTCTGAGCTTACAATGGAAAAATCGACACATACCACTCCAGAATAAAGTGAAGCCAAAGATCTCACTTCAGCTTCAGCAAAACCAAGAAACTCCTTCAAAATCTGAATATTTGCAAATAAAATAACAGATCAGAAAGGAGAACTACACGGAAGTGCATATTTGAGAACAACTAGTAGTCCTGGTAAATAATCTAGATTGCACTGGGCTTAAAGACAATAGCATTTGGTAAGTGAGTGTATATCATAAAGTACCAAAATGACATTTTTGCTTTTAAGTCCATCAGAGAATATGACTAACCATAGCACCAGCACATCAAGTGATGCAATGATAATAAAGCATGAGGGAAACAATTAAACCTTGCTCAAATAACTATGAATGTTGTAAGTGATCTACGTTCAATTTGAAAGCGAAGCCCTTTGCCAAGTGCCAACAAAGAAACATAATTAACGTTCATGTCTTAATGCCTTCAGTAAAGTTTGACATCGTAAATCCAGCTGTCTATGAAAGGCAATGGGGAGGAATTCTACGTTACATGGATCCTTCATTTTGGCTCAAGTATCCATGTCGATGTGTCCAACACCCGTATCCTTTTGGACACTCGGATCCTCTAATTGTTAAGATACTTACAGAAAAGGATATCAAATTAGCTAGAAAAGCGATATTTCAAGTATTTCAAATAGACAGGAAATAGAAAAATAGCAAAAACATAATTTTTGTAACCCATTCTTGTTTAAATACATTTGTAAACATAGTTTACGGTACATAATCTGACAAAATTATCCAATATATAATGCAAATAAGAGTTTAGGGCGTGTCCCCGTGCCTGTACCCAAGTTGGGGACACATCCATGTATCCTAAGATTTAAGGTTAGGAAGGTCCGACGCTTGGACTTGCACCCGCACCCGCACCTGATACTCACACCTGAGTCCATGTAACATAGGGGAGGATCACACTGCGGGTTATTCGTATTTGATCCTGGAGGAAATTTTAGAAAGATAGTATTTAGTAAATTAAGTTGGTACTTTAGGATTTTATGTATTAGAAATATTGGTCAGTTAGTCTTGTCTTCATCTTGACGTTATCGATTTGAAGACGCTATTCAAGGGACTTTACGAATATTGTTTAGGATAATTTATGAAACGACATTTATTTCTCTGCAGTACTGGTGCAAATGCCTTTGCTCCTCCCTAGATGTGGATTCTAGGGTTCCTTAGGTACCCATTTCCAAAGTTTATCTGCTATGCCATTCTTCTTCTTCGATCGTCCAGAATCAGTTTGTACATATAATCAGAGCTCAGATAATGCACTTTACCAAAACTAAGTAGCTCCAATCACTGAAGTACCAAAAGAGAGAAAACCATGAGTTCTAGAATACAAAGGTGTCTCCACTCACACTGTAAATTAGAAAACATACAAGGAAAAAATTGAGGCGTGAGTGGTGTCAGAACAGAGGGGAGCGCTGAGACTTGAGACAGGTGTACTTCAATATAATAGAATTAAATCAAGGATCATCAAGAATCCATTTCCTTTTGCATTTGCTATTGATGAAAGTATTCGATTTAATACTTTTCCCTTTGAACTCTAAGCAAGACCTCGAACCTCTGAATTCAGATGATCCAAGAGCAATAATAGTCGGATTTAGTTGATAGACAGGAGAGAAACTAGAAGTTAATAAACTAAAAAGAGGAATGAAGGTAGAACGAAAGGAGGTTGATAGAAAGAGACACCTTAGAGTAGCAATTTCTGATACTCGATTTCAATCTCAGAAGCACAGACAAGGATACAAGACGCGGACATGACACAATACAGATGGACAGACAGACATGTGGGTCTTGAAAAAAAACACTAAAAATAATAAAACCTCGCAGAAATAATTAAGCATAAGAAAACACAAAAGGCCTGCTGGAAATTTAAAATCATCGACACATACTAGAGCAACTCAGTAACAAAATAAGAACGAAAAAGGACAATTCACACAACACAACAACAAAAAAACATGCACATTAAAATGAGCATTTTCCCTAAAATATCTTGAGATGTATCGGGACACAAGCTAGAAGACAAATACTCCACGCGGCGTGTCTGATACATGTCAAACAAAGCTAAGTGTCCTTGCTTCATGGGCTCTGATGACGTATACCCAAAGATGGAAAAAAATGTGTCCCGCAAAGTCAAAGGTTTTAGGAGTAAGAGATTTTTAGTGGTTGTTTGATAGGTCAAGTCCAAGTTGTACAAGATAGGTGAAGACCATGAGGATGATGAAATCGATAACTTAGACACGTCAGTGAAGTCACAATGAGGATGAGATTGATGAGCCATGCTACAAGGAAAGATAGTGGACTCCACATGCCAGTCTCATTTTATTATCACGTCGAATTTCACGTCATTGCATTCAACAGACAAAAGGCCCCTAGTCCAGCATAAATAAGTTCAGGTTGAGATGGCCCATCTAGGAAATCTTAAACATCATTGCATGCAAAGCATGTGGAATATTAAGAAAGATACAAAGGCAGATAAAACTCCCATCATAAATTTGATAAGAGTAGTTTATGCACATGGTTACCTTGCAAAAGTTTTCAGACACAGGACCATCATTTTCTGATGCAGTTAGCTCCTGAAGAACTTTTTCTATCCCTTTGCTAACCGCTTGCATTTCCTCTGCCAAATATTTCAATTGGATCTGCACGATAATCAACCATTTAACCCCTAAGATGCCAATGTTATGAAAGAAAATTGTGTGCTCACATAGAAAAGGTGTACCTTTGTTGAAGCCTCCAAACTTTTGAGATCTGTCACAAAATCTAGTAGTTCTGGTAGTTTCTCAGCGAGCACCTGCAGATTGAAAAGAAAAAAGAAAGTAAGCAGTTTATCAATAACTATGAAGCACAGATACTTCTAGATGGGAGTCGTATCCTTATCGGATACTGACATTCCTTTGATACTTGCGCAAAATCCCAGAAGTATCCACAATATAAACTAACAATTTTTAATTTTTGAAATATCGGATACTTTTGGATACTTTAACACACGCATCCAAACTATTATGACATTAAGATGTGGATGCGGCGAGAGCTGAGCACCCCAAGGGGAGAGAGGCTGGCAATTATCAGAGAAAGAGGGAGAAGACCAGAGGAAAAAAGCTGGGTTGTAGGTTGGTGGCCTCACTTACGTGGTTGAACATAGGATGAGGACCTCTACACCTGACGTGTGGCTTGTCCCGAGGTATGTCTTCCATCCCAGGAGTTAGACCTCAACAGTCATGTCATGGGATGGCAATGCATAGTGATAAAGTATCGCAATCAAGCTAAGATACGAGCTCCAATGCATATTCAACTATAGATTCCAGATTCATTAAAACAATAATGCATGAAAGGACACACAAATTCGTAGCCTAATATGCCTGGATTTTGAGAAAGGAAATAAAAAGGAGCAAAATAGAATGGCTTATCAAAGATCTTAACATGAGACGAAATTAGGTAAACAATGAACCACATCAGTCAAGCGGACTTGACAAGGGAAATAAACAATCAGAATTTAGAACGCACATATGACATACCTTGCACAGATAGTGCATGAGAGTCATTTTGTTGTTTTTGGCTCGGGTATCTGTAAGTTTGAGAAGACTATCCAATCGAAATCCAACAGCAGAACCTATGCAGAATGGAACTTGACATCATGCTAAAAACAAAGCAAAGTAGATTTGAAACAGTGACAATATAACCACCTGAAAACATAAGTTTAGAAAAAGGCATGCTGAATGCACGAAAATTTCAGATTGAAGTAACCCTAAACTCAATTACGATAGGCATGCTGATTCATATTTCTCCTAACCATGTCCCAGGACCTACCATATTTCTCCTAACCGCGTCCCAGGACCTACCATGTAGAACTACCGCCTCCAATAAACTGTAACTATAGAAAACCCCAAACCACAAAATAAAACTATTGAAGCTGGAGAGTAAAAGAGGGGAACGAACTTTTTCACTCACCTCTTGCAGTCCCATGGTTCAAGGCATTCCCCAGTGAAAGAATAGTTTGCATAATTCTTTTCAATTTGGCTGAATTCCTGATCTGGTAGAAAAATTATTCAAAGTGATTAAGCAAACAGTACCTTCAAAGATACATCTTTTCCATCACAAGAGAAAGTAAACTGAAAAAGGCCGTCTATCTTACCTCATCAGCTACAGAATTTACAATATTCAAATTATTTCTAAGTTCAGAAACCTGAAAAAAGGTGCAAGAAGAAAACCGGATTGGTAACCCACAACAACAACAGAACCCATGTAGTCCCCAATCATTGGGGATTGGTATCACAAAGAAAAGTAAAAGAAGACAATAAGAAACATTGCTCTAACCTGGCTGCGGAACTGTATTTTAAATGAGAATACTCTTAGCTTTGACTCTACTCGTGGCACTTTCATCAACTCTAGGAAGAACTGTCATAGAAACGTTCAAAGCACGTGCATCAGAACAAAATGATAATAAATCACTTTAGACACGTTAAGTATTCCTCCCAAACCTATAAAGTACTTTAACAAAAAAAGTCAGAGTTGAAGAGACGATTAGTACTTATATCTGTTTATTACAACCAATAGTTACAGTACTGGGCCGCAAATACCCAATTTCCTTCCAATTGCATGGCCAGAAGATATATGGACGGCAAGTCAAGGTCAAAAGTTTGCAAGCTTTAACCACTCAGTAATGCTGCTTTTCTACCCAAAAGATAACAAAACAGTGAAAAGAGTTAATAATTAAAGGATGAAGATGTACAATCCGACTAACCTGTTCACATTTTCCTAAGATCTCCTTCTCGCCGTTGTAGTTCTGATCATAGAACTAGTGTTAGAATCCATTAGAATGAAAAGGGCACCTGTATAGTACAGTTGATGATCTAATTCTACTCGGAATCGATATAATCAATGGTGGGATAATATTAAAAGCCCAGCATGCAGGGGAATATTAAAAAATGGCAGATGCTAAATACATATTTTCATGTTATGATAAGTACTCAGAAAACAAAGTTCATTTACCTTGAGAAGTTCCATTTCTTCTTTCGTCGGACAGAATTTTATAAGATTATCAACCTGATCAACATCCAATGCTGAATCATCCAATGCAAGGACTGAACCCTGTGATGGTACCAAGTAACAATTAATGGAGTACCAAGCAACAATTAATGGAAAAACAGGTAATAGAAGCAACTTCAAAGAAGCAGGGCTTTCTCATTGATACCATAGCCCCCAAAGTTAATTTGAGATATCCCTACCCAAATGATGTAGCCACCAAATCCATTTCACCAAACGAAAACAATTGTGCCATAGCACTAAAGCCATGGGACAATGCCAAAAAACAGAAGAAAAAGATAGTCCGTTTCTCTTCATCCCTCCTGCACAAGTGCACCATCGCAGAAGCAAAAGAAAAAAATTATGTCCCATTTCTTGTATCATAGCATTAGTATTGAGCTATTTAGGAGCCAAGGTCCATAAATGTTCCAGGGGCTTGCAAAATTACTTCCGGCCCCTTACGTTCTGAATGTTCTTTTCCAAAGTTAACCACAATGACATTTCAAACAACACTCGATCTTCACTTTCAATAACTTCTTATGCTGACTAACTCTATTTTCCTAGTGCATTTGTTGGTCTCTGTCTCTCTGTTATAAACAACCTTCAAATAACTTTTCCTAATTTTATTTTCAGATAAAACTATAATGCCGCAAATGCATTGCTAATGTGTTTACATTGATCCTACTTCAGAACACCGCCCTAATTATAGCTAAGCTTGTTATTCCGGACAAATTAATGTCACTCTTATAAACTCAAAACCATTGGCTATGAGTGGAGAGGCTGCAAGGTTCATAAACTAGTTTTTAGGTGATAATTATCCGATGTGGAACAAGATCCACCACTCCCCTAAAATCACTTGTCTCTGTCCAAGATCCCAGCACCATAATTCCAGTTTCAAGAGCTTAAAAACTACAACAAAAGGAAAATAACAATATTGAAGCCATGAAGTTTGGCTCACCATCAAATCAGGCAAAGGAACCTTAACTTTTGTAAGCATGATTTCACAATTATATGCCCGTCTGAGGTCAATCTGCAAGAAACAAACATACATTGATGATGACAGATCAGAGTTGATGCTCAAGTGATAACTAATTAATCATGAATATTCATGCAATACACAATGCCACAAGCAGCGTGTTCACCAGGAAGGAGTACACAAGAGAAGGAATGAAGAAACACAACAAGCATGTTCACCACTCCGACAGTTTCAAGTGACTATGCAGGTTGCGAGAACAAATTCAGGTATGAGGACGGCTAACTGTGAGGAGTTGGACCATTGATGACGGATTTGATACAAGCTAGGTATGGACAGTGGACAGGCTTTTGAGACTATTAGGGTTGTGGAGTACGTTTAGAATAAAAGCTCTTGTTATAGAGTTAACATGAAAGACTTAATTCTTTTAAGTTTTTGATGTACAGCAATTTACTTAGAATTTTGGATTTCTGTTGTGGAATTGCTACCATTTACATCTACTATCCTGCGATTCACATTGAATTTTAGATACATGTTGTGGAATTGTTGCTATGTGATATAAGTCAAAAAACACACTCCCAAACTTGGATTATATTGCAATCGGTAGGAGGCCACCAAATAGATCATGGCATGGCTCTCTCAGAAGCTGAACAATGGAACCCAGTACAGTAATCTATTTGGTGGCTTACTACCGGTTGCAATATAATCCAAGTTTGGGAGTGTGTTTTTGGATTTATATCATATAGCAACAACTCCACAACTTATATCAAAAATTCAATGTAAATCGCAGGACAATAGATGTAAATGGTAGCAATTCCACAGCAGAAATCCAAAATTCCATGTAAATCGCAAAACAGCAAAAACCTATAAGAAGTATCACATGTTAATTTGCACGGCAAATCTCTATCACAAGAGCTTCTATTCTAAACGTACTCCACAGCCCTAGTAGTCTCAAAAGCCTGTCCAACGTCCAACTCCTCACGATGAGCCTCTACATTAGCAGGATACCTAAATTTGTTCTTGCAACCTGCATAGTCACACTCGAAACTGTCAGATTGGTGAACAAGCTTGTTTTGTGTTTCTTCATTTCTTCTCTAGTGTATTCCTACAGACAGTGGTAGCAGAACCTACAAAACTAGACTTGGGAGAGACCCAGCCATAGCAGGCCTCCTATTGAATGAGGCAAGTGGCAAAAACTGATGGGGGAGTTTATTTAAATGAAAGAATCCCTCTCCCCCTCCCCTTCCACCACCAAAACAGGAACAACAAAAATAAAAACAAAAACAACCACCAATACAATTTATATTTCTTCTGGTTTGTATAACAAAAAAACAAATTATATACTCCGACTTGGAAATGAGAGAATGGACAGATGAATTTTCAGTGGCAATGTATCGTAATCAGTCTAAGTGCCATCCACACCCGCACATAACATCTATTTCAAGTGATTAATCCTAGAGATGTCCACTAAAAGATGTAGTATATGGTGAAAAACTTTTCATAGCACCAAGGCAAAATGGTTCCACTACATGCTTCAGATTCAAAAGAACTGTCAAATGGAATTAGACATGGCATGCTGTGAACATTACAAAAAATGCAATAAGGAACTTCACCTATTACACCTCTAGAATCTAACCAATAGTTATGAAATTTTGACGGCATTCTTTGTAAGCACGATTATCTTGAGCTATGCTACATGGACTCTTCTAAATGTATAAAAGTACTCGTGTAGTGCACAGGACATTCAGATAAGGGTAAGGGAATTGTGTTCGAAATATCTAGTTGGACTTCCACTCAGCAAGCACTTTTCCAGTTGGACTCTTCTATATGTAATGGAACGATGCACTTCACATGCCAGAGATAGTACCAAGTAATATATAGCAAAACGGTTCTCTCGGGAGCATACTGCAAGAGTGAAAGTATACTACCTCCGATGAAAGCATGAATTCAAAACCACCATCTTTCCATGAAGAGAAACACAACGTAGGTAGACAACTATACAAATGGTAACAGCCAAAAAAAACTATACAAATGATGAAAATCAAGTAATAGGAGCAAAAATAGTTCAACAAATATTGAATTGTAGAATGCAAGAAAAGTGGTCGGCTCAAAATTCAAGTTATTGGAAGAAGCTAATCCGAAAAATTCATGTTATTCAACAAAAAAACAGCGTCAACAGCTCATCTTAACCTATACGTACAAGATTTGACTTCCTGGTATGAATACACAGTGATTGGTCGATGCATACGCATGCTATCCTTCTATAAGTTCCATTTCAAATGAAATTACATGGTTAGCCCAGAAAACGCGTAACCAATTAGAGACTAGAAGGCCAACTTAAACCCAATCCCATGACAGCTAAGCTCGAGAATTACAACCTGGAAAACCCATTTCTGTTATTTGATGAATATGCAGCCCAATGCAAGACTACTAACATAAACTAGTGCACTAGAGATATAGATCACTGTGTTCAAGAGCAAAAAAGAGAACTAACTGTATGCTCCATTTTAATGATTTAGCACTAAATTACCAGATTGACTTTGTCAGATTTAGGTCCCGACCCACGACGATTTGATTTCCCACCAGTGCTTCCATTAGTTGGAATTGTTGCCGCAAAAAGACTCTCAAGTTCCGTCATGTCAAACTCAGGAGCCCTGGGGCAGGTGCAACACAGAAGGAGAATAAACATAAAAGAATTTTGGGGAAAAAACAGCAACAAGAACTAAAAGAAAGAAAAGAAGATGAGGAAAATCACAAATACTTGGAAGCTTCATCAGATTTTTGCGTCTCAGCCCATAAGCTTCCTTGCATGGCCCTTGTCAACTTCAACCAATGATATGGCTTCAGGGATGCCTTTTTTGACTGATCCTGATTCCTGGAATTAGCCCGCAATGGCAGCCTTCCCTTTGTGCTCAAAGGTGGTCCTGGAATTGGAGGTATATTTCCATTACTGCCCGCTGCATGAGATTGTCGAGAGGCGCCACCAGTTTTTGACAGCCCATTGGTAAACGGAGCAGGAGGAGGTGGTAAAGGTGGACCATGGGGTGAATTCCTAGACAATGGATCCTTTGGAGCAAAACTGGGAGGACGGGGGGGTGGCGGCGGTGCTGAGGATATAGTACTAGGGCTTGAGGCTGGCCCAGGACATAAAGGAGGAGGAGGAGGCGGAGGAGTTGAAAATGAGTTCTTAATGGAGGGAGACGGAACCGGCGAAGAGGAAGAAGTGGGTGGTAGAGGGGGAGGAGGGGGTGGGTGAGTGGGAAATGTCTTGTTGATGTTGGGCAATGGAGCTACCCCTGAGAAAGGAGGAGGTGGAGGTGCTGGAGGAGGAAAAGACTTGTTGATAGTGGGCAATGGAGCTACCCCCACGAAAGGAGAAGGTGGGGGAGGCAATGACTTGTTGATAGTGGTCAATGGAGCTACCCCTGAGAAAGGAGGAGGTGGAGGCGGCATAGGCAAAGCTGTGAATGATTTATCAATGGAGAGTGATGGTTGTTGCCCTTTACCCTGTACTGATGTTAAAGCGAGCTGGGACACTAAGGGAGGAGGAGGAGGAGGAGGAGGAGAAGGACAAGATGTTAAAGAAGTTCTACTCAAAGTTACCGGAACCTCCATAGAAGGTTGGAATGAGGGAGACGTCAGGGATGGAGGCAATATTGAGATGATACCCGGCTGCAAATGTTTTGACGGAAGTGGAAAAGAATCTGAAGTGGCAGGAGGCGGCGATATAGACAATGGGTGAGTAAATTGGTTAGTTTCAGACTCTGTGTGATCTTGCAACAGAGCTGTAATGCCTAGAGCTGAGGGTGCACTATGGTATCGGGAATTCAACACAGGTGAACCTTGCAAGGAATTGCAATATGAAGCTGGAGCTGATAGAGAAGTTTGAGGTACTCTCTGGGATATGATCATAGAGTGGGTGGGGCGCTGAAGAGTAATCTTCAGCTCTTGAGGCTCAATCTTCTTAGAGTGAGTGGGGAGCTTAAGAGCAATCTTCAGTTCTTGGGACTCAATCTTATTCACCACTGAGCTCATCATCTCAGATGCCTCCAGAGAGGGCATAAGGTTCTTACCCATATCCATTGATGGTGAACATTTGAAGTTGTTTTCTAATTCCTCCGATTTTGGTTCCATTAAAACTCTTTCAGGATCCAGTTCCTGCAACAGATTCCTGTTAGATATGGTAGATATATTTTAAAAGCAAGCTTATAATTTTTTCCTATTCCTATTCTCGGTATTTTTTTCCCTCCATTTTTGGCTCTGTATTTCATGGTTCTGTAAAAACAAAAAAGTTGGAACCTAAAAACATAGTACTAGTAATACTCAAGATTCCTAACAACTTCCCACTCCTTAGCCGGAAAGATCTGTAGCCTTAGTTGGATTAGAATTGACTGGATAAAATGGAAACACTTCTTTTCCAATTTAAGTGAGTAAAATAGAATTCCATACTTGATCTTTTTTGGCGCTAGAGGCAGGGCTAGACTCCAATATTTCTAGAAGAACATTAATTTTCTGGAGCCCATCAGATTTTTGTCTCTCTGTTACTTCTTCAGGACTTGATTCTTGCAACAAACTGATCTTTTTAGCAATCTGGGGAGAACCGGACTCCAATTTCTCTTGGATGATATTGATTTGCTCAAGCATACTTATTTTTGGATCTAGCCAATCCACATTACTGAACATCTCTTGAACTTTAGCAAATGCTTCAATCGGAAGACCTTTCTCTTCAGTACCAGGCAAATCAATCGTAGTACATGAAGGTGCAGCATCCATTTCTGAAAAGAGTACCTTCATCCAGCCCACAAAAGAAAACAGAAATTTGCTTCTGAAGGAAAAAAAAAAATGTTGTATCGCTAAACATTATTAAAAAAATTATAAAATCATATTTACCTCTATTCTGAAATCCTTCATAAACTGATCCTTGGCATTCCATAAAATATCGATTTCATCACGGTTAAGCATCAAAATGTTTGATCTAATGAAGGCAGTGTTGAACATGACACGAAAAACCATTGCCTCATTTTCCAAATCATTATCCAAGCTAATGCACTCGAGCACAACATCGCCTTGAATATGGCAATGGATGTCAATTTTAACTAGTTCACAATCTGTCTGCAATAAAGTAAGAAAACAATATGATATAAGCTATGCAGTGAACTTGATAATTAAAATTTAAAGTACCAAAATCTCCAAAAGTTTCTTCATAAGAACACAAAGCATAGAAATATCACTTATATTGAATGCAGTTATATGAATGTTGTACGCTGGCCAGATCAAAGATTCAATTGGCTTTAAGCCGACATAACAGCATTTTTTCCCAGGTTGGCAGAGAACAACAGCCGTCATTCCCAACCCGGAAAATAGAATGTAGTTTCACTTAGTTTGGTTTCCATTTCTGGGTATTTTAATTTTGGTAGTGGGTAGAGAGAGAAATAGGGTAATGATTCTAGAGAGAGGTAATGAGTAGAGAGAGATAGAGAGAGGAATGAAAGTAATAATTGACGAAATAGGGTAATGATTGAAGAGAAAAATAGGGTAATGATTAGAAAACAAAAACAAAACAAAGTTAAAATGGAAAATGAACAAAGCCATTGTCTTTGCCGGGTTGGGCAAGAACAGGTGTACGGCTTGGGAACCAGACCAAAGAAAGGATAGTCAGTGGACGCATGGGTAGAAGTTGAGCTAGCAGCCCCTGGATTCACACTTTGTGAATCTGTGAATTCAGTAGATCTTTTTGATCCTGCTGACCCGGGTATACACCAAAGCAATTCTACTGGTTAGCAGCAGAGTTAAAACAAAAATAACAAGTAAAAATGGAAGATTTGCTACACTAACTCTCAAAAACTATCCTTTGATGGTATGATTGCTTCAAGCATATTACAGAATAACGCAATAACATCTAATTAGCCGAATGATGGTAATATAAACAATATCCAGAAATTATGTTTCCTTATGATCTGGCATGAAGTGAAAACTACCTTTGAAAAAAAGAAAAGAAACCATAAGGAAATCACACTAGGAATAGCAACAGAATTGAAATCACCTGCTTGTAATGACGAACAGTTTTGCCCCTCTTTGGTGTTGAGAACAGCACTTTGGGAGTCCGATCTGCAGCCATGAAAGGATCTTGTCCATATATCCTAAATATCGGACGGCAACCTCCCTCTCCATCCATGTTGGGAATGAATCTGAGAATGATGCAGTCCAATGTAACCGCCCGATCAAGTGGGGGCCACACTGAGCCCACATTCCTTCTTGAGACATACTGTAGGTACCTCAGTTGTGAAGGTAATGGATTCAGTGGCGACATTAGCTGCAAAAGCTCACGAGGTGCTTGCTTATATACCATGTCCAAAGTTTTCTGTTCCCCAATATATTGCTTCCTATAAATGAAGAGAGCGGCGAGCATGAAAGCCAAAACTGGCCACCCACCACTCTCACAATGCATTAAGAGTATATTCCGCTGCCCAAGTGAAAGCCAACTCTCACTTGATCTTAGGAAGTGGTGGATCATCTCCATGGTGAGTAATGGGCAACTTTCGTATTGACGAGGATAGTCCATCACAGTCATATCATACCCAGACAATATGTTATCAATCTGGCTTTGATGCTCTCCCTCTCGGAAGTTAAATACCATGAATGAAGCGTCAGGGGAGTATTCACGAAGGTTATTCACTATCCTTCCCATGTAGGCTTTGTAATCATCATCTTCCAAAACATTGGTGGTAAAGCAGCAATCGAAGACTATGCATTTACAAAAAAGGTGAAATGACAAACGTGTAAGTTAGAATAGGCCAAGGTCCTTCTGCAGTCTTTCTGCAGCATCAAGATGCAAAAATTTCCATACAATGCATAGCGTCATTCCTTTCTTCATGCAGATAAGTTCATATACAAAAACGACCATACCAAACACATAAGGCATGCACAGAGTCAACAGGGGGCAGTTCCCTCAACCCGGGCCATGTGCACAAATTATTCTGAAGAAACCATCATGCATTCAGCTTTCAACAAAAAGAAAAGAACATGTGTGATGAGACAATTAGGATCACGTTGGAAGATTTCAATATCCCAATCATTTGGTCTGTTTTGGACAGTTTCCAACCAAAACTTGACTCTTTGGACTAGTGTCTACTCCTTTACTAGACAAATACCAGTTACAGTAAAATAAGGATGCAAAGGTTTAAATGCTGCGACCAAAAAGCTTCCAGAAGATTTTCTGGATTGACTTTTATTAGTCTTGTGCTGAATTTGTAAATCTATTCTGGTTGTGATTACTGCTTGCAATATATATTAATGGTCTATGCAATTGCTTGTTTTCCATGTGTTTGGTCACCCAATTGTCCCAAAAGCTCAAATTGCTATCAAATTGGCCTAACAATTTAAATGAGGCTATGCAACATTGTCCCTCATGCGCAACCCCATCTTGCACTTGGAGATGCAAACATCCATACTTCAAGTGAAACAGAATGCAATGGGGACAAACAGAAGCAAACAAGGATTAGATGCAAACTGAGAGCCTTGACTCCAAGACCTTCCTAAAACTAAAAGCTCTAATACCATGGTACAACACAGAGAGAGAAGCAAAGTGCAGTTGTATTCAAAAAGGTGTATGTTAAGAGTTAATTACAGGGTTATACAGGCTAACCCTAATTATATTAGGCAAACCCTAACTTTGATCAACAGGCTAAACTTCACTTAGTATAAAAGATAACAGTTCAATAGAATCAAAAAAGTAAAAATTTGGTGGAGTAGAACTACCTATTTTCGGTATTGATTGTTAACTACAAATCGGCAAAGTCAAGGTTCATGCTTACCGTTGTTAGGACAGTATAAGGCATATTTGATTATTATTCAAGATTCAACCTTATCACAAACTGAACAAAAATAATCTTGGCATCACATATTTTTATACATAAACAGATGTCGGAATTTATCTACTTTGCTTGGTTAATTTACCTATGCCTCCATAGTTCAGCAAAAGCATTCCATTCTTGGATCCATCACAGGCAGAGCACCCAATAAAGGTTTTGTGACAGAGGAGCACTTGTATGTGGAGCTGATTTTTAAGATTGAGATTTAATTTATTGCCGTTTTGAAAATCACATTAAGTTGAGCTTTTCCCCTTTTTTCAAATGGTTGAGTTTTGACAAGCACCACTGGTGCAATGACTAAGACTCGACCTTTTAACCTTAAGTTAATGCATTCAAACCTGAGGGCAGCCATTTTGTGCATGTGAAATGTAGCCAATCTACCACTCTCGAATCCCAATAGTGGGGGCTAAACTTGGTGTAGTTTTTCTATTGATAGGCTGAGTTTTGACAAGAAACATTAATGTTATCTCGTAAAACATCAAATATTAATTAATGATGAAAACTCAGAGTCAAAAAAATTGGTCACAAAATTTTGATTACCAAAAAAATACGTAACTATATTGGGTTTACCGTAACCCCTGTCTGTATCTTCACCAAAAATACGTAACTAACACCATAAAAATACGTACCTAATGAGCCAAAAAACTATGCATAACATAAACCAAAATTATGCGTACCATGCACCAAAATATGCGTACCACAATCCGAAAACTGAGTACCATATAGTTGCACAAAAAATAGGCGTAATATCCAACAACAAAAATGCGTAACATTTCTATGGTGCACCTAGCTTTTCCCTGAAAACAATATCATGTACGGTAATTTATTTGGTAATTTACTCAACCAAACTCCACTTCACTGAGGGACTTGCTCCCTCCTGTGGTCTCAGGTTCAAAAGCTCTCAGGTGCTATCAACTCCTTTGGAGCCGGTCCATACATAACTTTGTTGCGGCTTTAATTGGGCTTCCCACAAGCGAGCGGTGGGATTTAGCCCCAGGATTAGTCGAGGTGCGCGTAAGGTGACCTAGAAACCTGACTTATCAAAAACTCCACCTCACTGAATCTATACTTCCCTTCACTACAACAACTTTAAATTCATAAAACTAATTTCCAGCCATCCCATAAATCCTTAATTGGAATTTAAACTAGAAAAGAAAGCCCATAAACAAGAATACAAAGGAAACCCATTGATCTTCAAAGTACAAAGAATCCAAATTCATAGAATAACACAAATTGTGGAACCAATACTTACCGAAAACCCTTTCAGAGATCTCCAGAAGCCCTTCTGGCGGCTTCCTATAGAAAAACTTCCTAAACAAGGCCATTGTTGCAGAGATCAAGACCAAGTCACCAGCAAAACAAACCCTAGAAACTCTCCAATACTACCCATTCGATCCACATTGCTTCCGTTTTCAGCTCAAATGTAAAACACAATACATAAGTGCATACAGGCACATGTAGGCATATAAGGTGTCATTATTGAATCAGGGAAGAGAATGTGGGATTTTGCTGGGGGTACAAGGAACTCGAATGTGTCTTGATTTTCACACTTGGCTCAGAGACTTGGCTTTCAATGGGAGAAACCAGAGAGAGAGAGAGAGAGAGAGATGTTTTTCTGTTAGAGGAGAGAGAAAGTGGAAGAGGTGATTTTGTAATT
>CM033798.1:41555146-41585341 GCA_019656835.1 Rhododendron ovatum | reverse complement strand
ACCAGTATTGATCACCAGTGCATACAGTATTGCCGGCCTTTAATGGACACCCTATAAGAGACGGTGGGATTGTTCTCCCGGATTAGTCGATCCACTGGACCAGATATATATAGTATCAGAAACTTGAAATATGGTATGCAACTTTGACAAAAGAATGTTGTGACAAATTTGAGTACTAGTATGATCTTCTCAGTGAAGTGCTGTTTCAAGAATGACTAATTCAGAATTCGGATCAGTGTTATGCAGAGGTTCTTGAAGAATAGCATTTTTTGTGATGAAATGATCTCTCTGTCAGCTAACTGGGTTTTTTTTCAAGAGTTGGCTAGACCCTATATTTCACACATGGGAGATCGTAAAGTTCGAACCTCAAAAGTTGGACCACGATCAATGATATTTCATTCTTCGCAAGAGCCAGCCTTGAGCTAAAGCTCAAGGTGTGACCACTTTAGACCCTTAAAAATTTGCTAATTTTAGGGGTCCGTCCTATTTTGGTACCCCTATGATAGTTCAATAAAAAATTATCTTTAATGTTCACTTCAAGCCCTCAAAAAGTTAGGATTGGCCCTGTTTTTCACTCAACCTTGAGGTAGTCGCCGTAGCTTAGGCCTGATAATTTTCTGAATATATGGGACGAGGGACTCCATGTACATGATATTAGTCAGGGCGCGCGAAACTCTAAACATCCTAATTACGAAACTTAAAAACATTTCTACTCAATCGAATGTTTGAATGAGCAACATTCAAAGTACTGAGAACCCTTTGTGTCCTTTTGTGTTTGTATTGCAGGCAGTAAAGGACGGATATCAATGGAGAAAATATGGCCAAAAGGTCACTAGAGATAACCCTTCTCCTAGAGCTTACTACAAGTGCTCCTTTGCACCAAATTGCCCTGTTAAAAAGAAGGTGATCACCCACATCTCTCTCTCTCTCTCTCTCTCTCTCTCTCTCTCTCTCTCTCTCTCTCTCTCTCTCTCTCTCTCAAATTGTACCATCTAGCAATAGAAACACAGACACTGATTTGCTTTGGTTGTTTTTTGCATTCTCTCATGTGTATGTTTAGGTGCAGAGAAGTGTGGAAGATCCATCACTGGTAGTAGTAATCTATGAAGGAGAGCACAACCACATCCAACCCAATTTTCAAGCCGAGATGCCTTTGGGATTCAACCAGTTAGCTAGCACGATTCCTTTTTCGGTCTCCAGCCCGAACTATACAACCTCTTCGAGCCCGAGATCAAACCCGAGCCCAATGCCCGATTTTATTCGGCCCGGGATCGATACGTCGGCATTTCAACAGCTTTGGTTGAAAAAATGGCTGATTCCCTGACGAGAAATTCCAGTTTCACTACATCACTTGCGGCAGCTATTTCAACCAGGATTCTTGACCAAGATCTTGTGGAGAGTTGGGAAAACACCACCTAATTACGTTATTTTGGTGTTTTGTACTTTAAATCTACGGTGGAATCTTTTGAAGCGTAAAGAGGAATATCAAATGATTGGCAGTACACCATCTGTAGGCATGCAACGCATTTGTCTTTTCTTTCATTACTGGGAGGTTTCGCCTGCAGAGAGCATTTCGTGTAATCTCAATTGTCCAGGAGTATTTAATGGGTCGGAGCTGTTACAAGACTAAGGATTAATAAACTCTACCAGAGAAAGTCTCTCTAAAAATTTGAACCATTAATCGTTGAGATGAATAACTGAGATGCAACTACAGAGAAGTTGGATCCTGTAGGGATGTTCAAGGATGAGTTTGGTGCAATTATGCTGAAAGCCAAGAACAATCCTACCTACAGTCGCAGAAAGAGCAAAAACAAACCGAACACAGAGTGCCGAATCACAAAAACCACTTCAGTACCACAAAAACCGATTTGGAAAATCCTACCTACAGTCGCAAAAATAACAAAAACAAACCGAACATAGAGTGCCGAATCACAAAAACCACTTCAATACCACAAAAACGATTTGGAAAATCTACCTATAGTCGCAGAAATAACAAAAACAAACCGAACACAAGTGCCGAATCACAAAAACCACTTCGGTACCACAAAAAACTGATTTGGAAACGTTAGGTTCTACGGTTGTATGCCAGTCAAGCAATGCTTTGAGGATGGGTTCATTACACATACAAACTATCTAGTTCAACAAAAAATACTGTACAAGCGTTCAAAATCGAAGTATAACTCAAGTATCCACCGTTCTTCAGATCATCTTCCATAGAATGTGCAATCATAGAACATGTAAGCATACAAATCATATTTACTGGTGAAAAAACATTAGATAAAGTACATAGATTTTGATATCGCGAGAGCGTGTAATTAGTTAACAATCCTGAACACATGTCACCTGGAAAACAGATCCATTCGATCGGCTCTTTACAGTTTTTTTCTGAGTTTAGCTTCATGAACCAAACCGTAGTCAATGATTCATAATTGAAACCCAACTGCTCGTAAAAACAGTCAAAACCAAACTACGCGTTTTGGAAAAGGTTCGGATTGGTCCCACGAAAAGAACCGTCCTGACAATCTATTAGTAGTTGCACTACACGGTACGCAAGCCTATATTTTCAGTTCATGCAGCACAACCAACCGATCCATATGTATTCGTTGACTGCGGGTTTTTCAGACGGGACGGAAGTAAGGTAAAAAAGGGATAAAGGGGTGACGCTCAACACCTAAGTTAGGAAACCAACGGGATAAGATTAAGATATCACCATCCGAGTGTTAACTAGGGACACAGGGCTAGGGAACCGGCCACCTCTCAAAGGAATCCACCTAAGAGATACAAAAACGGAGAACTCGCCACCTATCGGAATCCACCGAAGGATAAGAGTAACAAGAAGAATTATCTCCTCACAAGCCAAAGGCTATTTTAATTCACAACACACTCTTCTATCGACGCAATGACTTCTTGGACTTTGACCGACATCATTCTCCCCCGGTTGAGAAAACTCCCTCGAGTTTCCAAGGCTTGAAACAGTTTAGACGCCGAATCTTGTCCGCATCAACCTTGTACTTGAAATTAATTTTTCATACCTGAACTTTAAAACGAGCAAAAACTAAATGAGTTGTTTCCTTCAAATTGTGCTCTAAATACGTAACCCATGGATTCTTGCTTGCAAAGTCTTCAATAAAATTCAAAAATGGATCCACATTTTGTTGCTCGAAAGATGCACCATGTATTTGGAACTCACCATTTGCTTTATAAACTTCTTCAACAAGTTTTTTTTCCGTCAAAAATTGGTGATTCAATCCAATCAAAATGCTTTTTCACTTCAACTTTCAGTTTGCTCTCTTCAATATGTTTGACGTGAATAGCACTCACCATGGTACTAGATAATTGCAAAATTTGCTTTTGCCTATTGCCATCTTGAATATTATCGTTGGCCACGAATAAATTATCAATTTCGCCATCAACGGGACCAACAACTTCATTAGCCACATAAACAATATTCTTGGTGTGCACATCATGCAAAATCAAGAACCCATCTTCAGTGTATTCATCATAGATTGGAGGCAAATTCCAATTCACTATTGGTAGTGAAGAAGAATCCTTGTCTGAAAAGATTTCATCTGGCATTGTTTGAAATTGCAAGCAACAATAACTTTGCCATTGAACCCAAAGCCCTGATACCAAAACTGACGGCGGATTTTTCAGACGGGACGGAAGTAAGGTAAAAAAGGGATAAAGGGGTAACGCTCACCACCCAAGTTAGGAACCAACGGGATAAGATATCACCACCCGAGGATTAACTAGGGATACAGGGCTAGGGAACCGCTCACCACTCGAAGGAATCCACCTAAGAGATACAGAAACGGAGAACTCGCCACCTATCGGAATCCACCGAAGGATAAGAGTTACAAGAAGAATTATCTTCTCACAAGCCAAAGGCTATTTTAATTCAAAACACACTCTTCTATCGACGCAATGACTTATTGGACTTTGACCGACATCTTGAAAGCAACATAAATTCTCACTCCAGACCTCATGATTCCCAGACTTGGCAAATAAGAGATGCTGGCAAGCATAAGCATCATAGAAGAACAATGACAAACACAAACAACATAAACTCCAGCGATGAATCTGAAACTCTTCATTTTGTGAATATAACCTCAAAAGACGCAATATTACACCACAAATAAGAGGATTTTCAGTCAATGTCCGACGAGACCTGAAGTTAAAAGTGGGATTTGAATATCAGGTCCGGACAGACTTTGAAGAACGAGGTTTTTCGTCACTAATCACCTCAAATCTAGACTAACATATTGCAAATCCAAAAGTTGGAAGATTTCCTTTGAAAGTTTTACTACTCATTGTATGTATACGTGAATCTATAACACAGCATACATGAGGCAAAATTTACAGATTGACTAATACAAGAAAAGAATAAACGACTAAACTATGAAAGATACCTTATAAACTCACTATAGTGGAATTTAAATGACTAAACTACTATAGATACCTTAAAAAACAAACTGTCGAAAACTATCTTACGGCTGATGCAGCAACCACGAATTTCCACTCCATCTGTGTTGCAGAACATTAAACCAGATTAGAATTGCTATGGAAAGTTGAAACAATGGTGGAAGAACCAAATTTCAAAATAATGGGACATAAAGGCTTACCACTTGTGATGAGTATAAGTAGTTGCGTTAAATCCTCGGGGAATTGTAAGACTTCAACTGCTGGCTTATTCTGCCATCAAATTTATAATCGTCCCCATTTAATTGTAAATATACATCAATCTTGCATTCCAGCTCACACGTATCTGTTGATCAATTAAATAAATCGTAAAAGGGGCTTGATTAATTGATTTTACTATTCTTGATGGCAGTCATGCCTTTCGGGAGAAATTGTTTCCATTTTCTCATTTAAAGATTCCTTTTTGGAAGCCACTTGTCTTCATCTTCTCAGTTTCTGCACCCTTTTTCGGGGTACTTGCTTTCATGTTCTCATTTTCTGCTTCCTTCTGAGCCTTCTTCTTTTCCAGTTCAATTTGCTTGAGATTTTCATCATGGGCTCGGACAAATGTTCTCACAAAATTAAGTAGAGTAGAAACAACTGCAGTACATATTCTAAAGGGAGTCAATATTCAAAGTTACTCACAAACCCAAGGGAAAAGAGCATGAACATGCAACTGCTTCTGCAACAAAATAGAGCTAATATCTAAACAAAATAAATCTAGAGCACAAGATGCACATCTCCTCCCCATCATAAACGATGTGCACTTGATCTTATTGCATCTTCAGTAAAGCATTATGATTGCTATTTTTTGCCATAGCTGCTGGAAAAAATTGTTTAAGTGAGTATTCCCTTTTTCTATTAATTTCCACCGAAAATTGAAGTATTTGATTGCTATGCTAATTCTATCATTTCCGGTATTAAATAACCTTGGGTAGTTCTTCTCAGACATGGATCAACTTCTATTTTATGAAAGGACATTCGTGAATAGAGACTTGAGCACTAGAAATGTCAACCATTTAACCTTTTTGTGCAATTCCAGATGTAAGGAAAGTCTTCATATCTTATTGTCACTACCACACATGCTGAGCTTCAGAACTAACTTCTGGTGACTCCTAGTAAGATTAAAATGCACATCATGTATGAACTGAGTTTAGTAAGCAAAAGTGATGAAGTAAATGTCGCCTTTTATTAAACTATTTTTTTTTTTTTCATTTTCAACAAGCAATGATTTACTGCATTTATCATGCTACTTATTACTACAGCATGTTAGAGGAAATTAAACTACCAGACTACCTTGCTCAAACGGAGTACGGGCTGGATCTTCTCCAAAGTAAAGAGCCAACGCGTCTGCATTTCTTCCCTGGAATCATCCAAGTTAAGGAAGGTGTTTTATATCTTCTGAGCTTACAATGGAAAAATCGAGACATACCACTCCAGAATAAAGTGAAGCCAAAGATCTCACTTCAGCTTCAGCAAAACCAAGAAACTCCTTCAAAATCTGAATATTTGCAAATAAAATAACAGATCAGAAAGGAGAACTACACGGAAGTGCATATTTGAGAACAACTAGTAGTCCTGGTAAATAATCTAGATTGCACTGGGCTTAAAGACAATAGCATTTGGTAAGTGAGTGTATATCATAAAGTACCAAAATGACATTTTTGCTTTTAAGTCCATCAGAGAATATGACTAACCATAGCACCAGCACATCAAGTGATGCAATGATAATAAAGCATGAGGGAAACAATTAAACCTTGCTCAAATAACTATGAATGTTGTAAGTGATCTACGTTCAATTTGAAAGCGAAGCCCTTTGCCAAGTGCCAACAAAGAAACATAATTAACGTTCATGTCTTAATGCCTTCAGTAAAGTTTGACATCGTAAATCCAGCTGTCTATGAAAGGCAATGGGGAGGAATTCTACGTTACATGGATCCTTCATTTTGGCTCAAGTATCCATGTCGATGTGTCCAACACCCGTATCCTTTTGGACACTCGGATCCTCTAATTGTTAAGATACTTACAGAAAAGGATATCAAATTAGCTAGAAAAGCGATATTTCAAGTATTTCAAATAGACAGGAAATAGAAAAATAGCAAAAACATAATTTTTGTAACCCATTCTTGTTTAAATACATTTGTAAACATAGTTTACGGTACATAATCTGACAAAATTATCCAATATATAATGCAAATAAGAGTTTAGGCGTGTCCCCGTGCCTGTACCCAAGTTGGGGACACATCCATGTATCCTAAGATTTAAGGTTAGGAAGGTCCGACGCTTGGACTTGCACCCGCACCCGCACCTGATACTCACACCTGAGTCCATGTAACATAGGGGAGGATCACACTGCGGGTTATTCGTATTTGATCCTGGAGGAAATTTTAGAAAGATAGTATTTAGTAAATTAAGTTGGTACTTTAGGATTTTATGTATTAGAAATATTGGTCAGTTAGTCTTGTCTTCATCTTGACGTTATCGATTTGAAGACGCTATTCAAGGGACTTTACGAATATTGTTTAGGATAATTTATGAAACGACATTTATTTCTCTGCAGTACTGGTGCAAATGCCTTTGCTCCTCCCTAGATGTGGATTCTAGGGTTCCTTAGGTACCCATTTCCAAAGTTTATCTGCTATGCCATTCTTCTTCTTCGATCGTCCAGAATCAGTTTGTACATATAATCAGAGCTCAGATAATGCACTTTACCAAAACTAAGTAGCTCCAATCACTGAAGTACCAAAAGAGAGAAAACCATGAGTTCTAGAATACAAAGGTGTCTCCACTCACACTGTAAATTAGAAAACATACAAGGAAAAAATTGAGGCGTGAGTGGTGTCAGAACAGAGGGGAGCGCTGAGACTTGAGACAGGTGTACTTCAATATAATAGAATTAAATCAAGGATCATCAAGAATCCATTTCCTTTTGCATTTGCTATTGATGAAAGTATTCGATTTAATACTTTTCCCTTTGAACTCTAAGCAAGACCTCGAACCTCTGAATTCAGATGATCCAAGAGCAATAATAGTCGGATTTAGTTGATAGACAGGAGAGAAACTAGAAGTTAATAAACTAAAAAGAGGAATGAAGGTAGAACGAAAGGAGGTTGATAGAAAGAGACACCTTAGAGTAGCAATTTCTGATACTCGATTTCAATCTCAGAAGCACAGACAAGGATACAAGACGCGGACATGACACAATACAGATGGACAGACAGACATCTGGGTCTTGAAAAAAAACACTAAAAATAATAAAACCTCGCAGAAATAATTAAGCATAAGAAAACACAAAAGGCCTGCTGGAAATTTAAAATCATTGACACATACTAGAGCAACTCAGTAACAAATAAGAACGAAAAAGGGCAATTCACACAACACAACAACAAAAAAACATGCACATTAAAATGATCATTTTCCCTAAAATATCTTGAGATGTATCGGGACACGAGCTAGAAGACAAATACTCCACGCGGCGTGTCTGATACATGTCAAACAAAGCTAAGTGTCCTTGCTTCATGGGCTCTGATGACGTATACCCAAAGATGGAAAAAAATGTGTCCCGCAAAGTCAAAGGTTTTAGGAGTAAGAGATTTTTAGTGGTTGTTTGATAGGTCAAGTCCAAGTTGTACAAGATAGGTGAAGACCATGAGGATGATGAAATCGATAACTTAGACACGTCAGTGAAGTCACAATGAGGATGAGATTGATGAGCCATGCTACAAGGAAAGATAGTGGACTCCACATGCCAGTCTCATTTTATTATCACGTCGAATTTCACGTCATTGCATTCAACAGACAAAAGGCCCCTAGTCCAGCATAAATAAGTTCAGGTTGAGATGGCCCATCTAGGAAATCTTAAACATCATTGCATGCAAAGCATGTGGAATATTAAGAAAGATACAAAGGCAGATAAAACTCCCATCATAAATTTGATAAGAGTAGTTTATGCACATGGTTACCTTGCAAAAGTTTTCAGACACAGGACCATCATTTTCTGATGCAGTTAGCTCCTGAAGAACTTTTTCTATCCCTTTGCTAACCGCTTGCATTTCCTCTGCCAAATATTTCAATTGGATCTGCACGATAATCAACCATTTAACCCCTAAGATGCCAATGTTATGAAAAAAATTGTGTGCTCACATAGAAAAGGTGTACCTTTGTTGAAGCCTCCAAACTTTTGAGATCTGTCACAAAATCTAGTAGTTCTGGTAGTTTCTCAGCGAGCACCTGCAGATTGAAAAGAAAAAAGAAAGTAAGCAGTTTATCAATAACTATGAAGCACAGATACTTCTAGATGGGAGTCGTATCCTTATCGATACTGACATTCCTTTGATACTTGCGCAAAATCCCAGAAGTATCCACAATATAAACTAACAATTTTTAATTTTTGAAATATCGGATACTTTTGGATACTTTAACACACGCATCCAAACTATTATGACATTAAGATGTGGATGCGGCGAGAGCTGAGCACCCCAAGGGGAGAGAGGCTGGCAATTATCAGAGAAAGAGGGAGAAGACCAGAGGAAAAAAGCTGGGTTGTAGGTTGGTGGCCTCACTTACGTGGTTGAACATAGGATGAGGACCTCTACACCTGACGTGTGGCTTGTCCCGAGGTATGTCTTCCATCCCAGGAGTTAGACCTCAACAGTCATGTCATGGGATGGCAATGCATAGTGATAAAGTATCGCAATCAAGCTAAGATACGAGCTCCAATGCATATTCAACTATAGATTCCAGATTCATTAAAACAATAATGCATGAAAGGACACACAAATTCGTAGCCTAATATGCCTGGATTTTGAGAAAGGAAATAAAAAGGAGCAAAATAGAATGGCTTATCAAAGATCTTAACATGAGACGAAATTAGGTAAACAATGAACCACATCAGTCAAGCGGACTTGACAAGGGAAATAAACAATCAGAATTTAGAACGCACATATGACATACCTTGCACAGATAGTGCATGAGAGTCATTTTGTTGTTTTTGGCTCGGGTATCTGTAAGTTTGAGAAGACTATCCAATCGAAATCCAACAGCAGAACCTATGCAGAATGGAACTTGACATCATGCTAAAAACAAAGCAAAGTACATTTGAAACTGTGACAATATAACCACCTGAAAACATAAGTTTAGAAAAAGGCATTCTGAATGCACGAAAATTTCAGATTGAAGTAACCCTAAACTCAATTACGATAGGCATGCTGATTCATATTTCTCCTAACCATGTCCCAGGACCTACCATATTTCTCCTAACCGCGTCCCAGGACCTACCATGTAGAACTACCACCTTCAATAAACTGTAACTATAGAAAACCCCAAACCACAAAATAAAATTATTGAAGCTGGAGAGTAAAAGAGGGGAACGAACTTTTTCACTCACCTCTTGCAGTCCCATGGTTCAAGGCATTCCCCAGTGAAAGAATAGTTTGCATAATTCTTTTCAATTTGGCTGAATTCCTGATCTGGTAGAAAAATTATTCAAAGTGATTAAGCAAACAGTACCTTCAAAGATACATCTTTTCCATCACAAGAGAAAGTAAACTGAAAAAGGCCGTCTATCTTACCTCATCAGCTACAGAATTTACAATATTCAAATTATTTCTAAGTTCAGAAACCTGAAAAAAGGTGCAAGAAGAAAACCGGATTGGTAACCCACAACAACAACAGAACCCATGTAGTCCCCAATCATTGGGGATTGGTATCACAAAGAAAAGTAAAAGAAGACAATAAGAAACATTGCTCTAACCTGGCTGCGGAACTGTATTTTAAATGAGAATACTCTTAGCTTTGACTCTACTCGTGGCACTTTCATCAACTCTAGGAAGAACTGTCATAGAAACGTTCAAGGCACGTGCATCAGAACAAAATGATAATAAATCACTTTAGACACGTTAAGTATTCCTCCCAAACCTATAAAGTACTTTAACAAAAAAAGTCAGAGTTGAAGAGACGATTAGTACTTATATCTGTTTATTACAACCAATAGTTACAGTACTGGGCCGCAAATACCCAATTTCCTTCCAATTGCATGGCCAGAAGACATATGGACGGCAAGTCAAGGTCAAAAGTTTGCAAGCTTTAACCACTCAGTAATGCTGCTTTTCTACCCAAAAGATAACAAAACAGTGAAAAGAGTTAATAATTAAAGGATGAAGATGTACAATCCGACTAACCTGTTCACATTTTCCTAAGATCTCCTTCTCGCCGTTGTAGTTCTGATCATAGAACTAGTGTTAGAATCCATTAGAATGAAAAGGGCACCTGTATAGTACAGTTGATGATCTAATTCTACTCGGAATCGATATAATCAATGGTGGGATAATATTAAAAGCCCAGCATGCAGGGGAATATTAAAAAATGGCAGATGCTAAATACATATTTTCATGTTATGATAAGTACTCAGAAAACAAAGTTCATTTACCTTGAGAAGTTCCATTTCTTCTTTCGTCGGACAGAATTTTATAAGATTATCAACCTGATCAACATCCAATGCTGAATCATCCAATGCAAGGACTGAACCCTGTGATGGTACCAAGTAACAATTAATGGAGTACCAAGCAACAATTAATGGAAAAACAGGTAATAGAAGCAACTTCAAAGAAGCAGGGCTTTCTCATTGATACCATAGCCCCCAAAGTTAATTTGAGATATCCCTACCCAAATGATGTAGCCACCAAATCCATTTCACCAAACGAAAACAATTGTGCCATAGCACTAAAGCCATGGGACAATGCCAAAAAACAGAAGAAAAAGATAGTCCGTTTCTCTTCATCCCTCCTGCACAAGTGCACCATCGCAGAAGCAAAAGAAAAAAATTATGTCCCATTTCTTGTATCATAGCATTAGTATTGAGCTATTTAGGAGCCAAGGACCATAAATGTTCCAGGGGCTTGCAAAATTACTTCCGGCCCCTTACGTTCTGAATGTTCTTTTCCAAAGTTAACCACAATGACATTTCAAACAACACTCGATCTTCACTTTCAATAACTTCTTATGCTGACTAACTCTATTTTCCTAGTGCATTTGTTGGTCTCTGTCTCTCTGTTATAAACAACCTTCAAATAACTTTTCCTAATTTTATTTTCAGATAAAACTATAATGCCGCAAATGCATTGCTAATGTGTTTACATTGATCCTACTTCAGAACACCGCCCTAATTATAGCTAAGCTTGTTGTTCCGGACAAATTAATGTCACTCTTATAAACTCAAAACCATTGGCTATGAGTGGAGAGGCTGCAAGGTTCATAAACTAGTTTTTAGGTGATAATTAACCGATGTGGAACAAGATCCACCACTCCCCTAAAATCACTTGTCTCTGTCCAAGATCCCAGCACCACAATTCCAGTTTCAAGAGCTTAAAAACTACAACAAAAGGAAAATAACAATATTGAAGCCATGAAGTTTGGCTCACCATCAAATCAGGCAAAGGAACCTTAACTTTTGTAAGCATGATTTCACAATTATATGCCCGTCTGAGGTCAATCTGCAAGAAACAAACATACATTGATGATGACAGATCAGAGTTGATGCTCAAGTGATAACTAATTAATCATGAATATTCATGCAATACACAATGCCACAAGCAGCGTGTTCACCAGGAAGGAGTACACAAGAGAAGGAATGAAGAAACACAACAAGCATGTTCACCACTCCGACAGTTTCAAGTGACTATGCAGGTTGCGAGAACAAATTCAGGTATGAGGACGGCTAACTGTGAGGAGTTGGACCATTGATGATGGATTTGATACGAGCTAGGTATGGACAGTGGACAGGCTTTTGAGACTATTAGGGTTGTGGAGTACGTTTAGAATAAAAGCTCTTGTTATAGAGTTAACATGCAAGACTTAATTCTTTTAAGTTTTTGATGTACAGCGATTTACTTAGAATTTTGGATTTCTGTTGTGGAATTGCTACCATTTACATCTACTATCCTGCGATTCACATTGAATTTTAGATACATGTTGTGGAATTGTTGCTATGTGATATAAGTCAAAAAACACACTCCCAAACTTGGATTATATTGCAATCGGTAGGAGGCCACCAAATAGATCATGGCACGGCTCTCTCAGAAGCCAAACAATGGAACCCAGTACAGTAATCTATTTGGTGGCTTACTACCGGTTGCAATATAATCCAAGTTTGGGAGTGTGTTTTTGGATTTATATCATATAGCAACAACTCCACAACTTATATCAAAAATTCAATGTAAATCGCAGGACAATAGACGTAAATGGTAGCAATTCCACAGCAGAAATCCAAAATTCCATGTCAATCGCAAAACAACAAAAACCTATAAGAAGTATCGCATGTTAATTTGCACGGCAAATCTCTATCACAAGAGCTTTTATTCTAAACGTACTCCACAGCCCTAGTAGTCTCAAAAGCCTGTCCAATGTCCAACTCCTCACGATGAGCCTCTACATTAGCAGGATACCTAAATTTGTTCTTGCAACCTGCATAGTCACACTCGAAACTGTCAGATTGGTGAACAAGCTTGTTTTGTGTTTCTTCATTTCTTCTCTAGTGTATTCCTACAGACAGTGGTACCAGAACCTACAAAACTAGACTTGGGAGAGACCAAGCCATAGCAGGCCTCCTATTGAATGAGGCAAGTGGCAAAAACTGATGGGGGAGTTTATTTAAATGAAAGAATCCCTCTCCCCCTCCCCTTCCACCACCAAAACAGGAACAACAAAAATAAAAACAAAAACAACCACCAATACAATTTATATTTCTTCTGGTTTGTATAACAAAAAAACAAATTATATACTCCGACTTGGAAATGAGAGAATGGACAGATGAATTTTCAGTGGCAATGTATCGTAATCAGTATAAGTGCCATCCACACCCGCACATAACATCTATTTCAAGTGATTAATCCTAGAGATGTACACTAAAAGATGTAGTATATGGTGAAAAACTTTTCATAGCACCAAGGCAAAATGGTTCCGCTACATGCTTCAGATTCAAAAGAACTGTCAAATGGAATTAGACATGGCATGCTGTGAACATTACAAAAAATGCAATAAGGAACTTCACCTATTACACCTCTAGAATCTAACCAATAGTTAAGAAATTTTGACGGCATTCTTTGTAAGCATGATTATCTTGAGCTATGCTACATGGACTCTTCTAAATGTATAAAAGTACTCGTGTAGTGCACAGGACATTCAGATAAGCGTAAGGGAATTGTGTTCGAAATATCTAGTTGGACTTCCACTCAGCAAGCACTTTTCCAGTTGGACTTTTCTATATGTAATGGAACGATGCACTTCACATGCCAGAGATAGTACCAAGTAATATATAGCAAAACGGTTCTCTCAGGAGCATACTGCAAGAGTGCAAGTATACTACCTCCGATGAAAGCATGAATTCAAAACCACCATCTTTCCATGAAGAGAAACACAACGTAGGTAGACAACTATACAAATGGTAACAGCCAAAAAAAACTATACAAATGATGAAAATCAAGTAAGAGGAGCAAAAATAGTTCAACAAATATTGAATTGTAGAATGCAAGAAAGTGGTCGGCTCAAAATTCAAGTTATTGGAAGAAGCTAATCCGAAAAATTCATGTTATTCAACAAAAAAACAGCGTCAACAGCTCATCTTAACCCATACGTACAAGATTTGACTTCCTGGTATGAATACACAGTGATTGGTCGATGCATATGCATGCTATCCTTCTATAAGTTCCATTTCAAATGAAATTACATGGTTAGCCCAGAAAACGCGTAACCAATTAGAGACTAGAAGGCCAACTTAAACCCAATCCCATGACAGCTAAGCTCGAGAATTACAACCTGGAAAACCCATTTCTGTTCTTTGATGAATATGCAGCCCAATGCAAGACTACTAACATAAACTAGTGCACTAGAGATATAGATCACTATGTTCAAGAGCAAAAAAGAGAACTAACTGTATGCTCCATTTTAATGATTTAGCACTAAATTACCAGATTGACTTTGTCAGATTTAGGTCCCGACCCACGACGATTTGATTTCCCACCAGTGCTTCCATTAGTTGGAATTGTTGCCGCAAAAAGACTCTCAAGTTCCGTCATGTCAAACTCAGGAGCCCTGGGGCAGGTGCAACACAGAAGGAGAATAAACATAAAAGAATTTGGGGGAAAAACAGCAACAAGAACTAAAAGAAAGAAAAGAAGATGAGGAAAATCACAAATACTTGGAAGCTTCATCAGATTTTTGCGTCTCAGCCCATAAGCTTCCTTGCATGGCCCTTGTCAACTTCAACCAATGATATGGCTTCAGGGATGCCTTTTTTGACTGATCCTGATTCCTGGAATTAGCCCGCAATGGCAGCCTTCCCTTTGTGCTCAAAGGTGGTCCTGGAATTGGAGGTATGTTTCCATTACTGCCCGCTGCATGAGATTGTCGAGAGGCGCCACCAGTTTTTGACAGCCCATTGGTAAACGGAGCAGGAGGAGGTGGTAAAGGTGGACCATGGGGTGAATTCCTAGACAATGGATCCTTTGGAGCAAGACTGGGAGGACGGGGGGGTGGCGGCGGTGCTGAGGATATAGTACTAGGGCTTGAGGCTGGCCCAGGACATAAAGGAGGAGGAGGAGGCGGAGGAGTTGAAAATGAGTTCTTAATGGAGGGAGACGGAACCGGCGAAGAGGAAGAAGTGGGTGGTAGAGGGGGAGGAGGGGGTGGGTGAGTGGGAAATGTCTTGTTGATGTTGGGCAATGGAGCTACCCCTGAGAAAGGAGGAGGTGGAGGTGCTGGAGGAGGAAAAGACTTGTTGATAGTAGGCAATGGAGCTACCCCCACGAAAGGAGAAGGTGGGGGAGGCAATGACTTGTTGATAGTGGTCAATGGAGCTACCCCTGAGAAAGGAGGAGGTGGAGGCGGCATAGGCAAAGCTGTGAATGATTTATCAATGGAGAGTGATGGTTGTTGCCCTTTACCCTGTACTGATGTTAAAGCGAGCTGGGACACTAAGGGAGGAGGAGGAGGAGGAGGAGGAGGAGGAGAAGGACAAGATGTTAAAGAAGTTCTACTCAAAGTTACCGGAACCTCCATAGAAGGTTGGAATGAGGGAGACGTCAGGGATGGAGGCAATATTGAGATGATACCCGGTTGCAAATGTTTTGACGGAAGTGGAAAAGAATCTGAAGTGGCAGGAGGCGGCGATATAGACAATGGGTGAGTAAATTGGTTAGTTTCAGACTCTGTGTGATCTTGCAACAGAGCTGTAATGCCTAGAGCTGAGGGTGCACTATGGTATCTGGAATTCAACACAGGTGAACCTTGCAAGGAATTGCAATATGAAGCCGGAGCTGATAGAGAAGTTTGAGGTACTCTCTGGGATATGATCTTAGAGTGAGTGGGGCGCTGAAGAGTAATCTTCAGCTCTTGAGGCTCAATCTTCTTAGAGTGAGTGGGGAGCTTAAGAGCAATCTTCAGTTCTTGGGACTCAATCTTATTCACCACTGAGCTCATCATCTCAGATGCCTCCAAAGAGGGCATAAGGTTCTTACCCATATCCATTGATGGTGAACATTTGAAGTTGTTTTCTAATTCCTCCGATTTTGGTTCCATTAAAACTCTTTCAGGATCCAGTTCCTGCAACAGATTCCTGTTAGATATGGTAGATATATTTTAAAAGCAAGCTTATAATTTTTTCCTATTCCTATTCTCGGTATTTTTTTCCCTCCATTTTTGGCTCTGTATT
Organism: Rhododendron ovatum; assembly: GCA_019656835.1. Taxonomy (NCBI): domain Eukaryota; kingdom Viridiplantae; phylum Streptophyta; class Magnoliopsida; order Ericales; family Ericaceae; genus Rhododendron; species Rhododendron ovatum. Next base: position 41,569,179 of record CM033798.1, on the reverse strand, counting down.
TCATGGTTCTGTAAAAACAAAAAAGTTGGAACCTAAAAACATAGTACTAGTAATACTCAAGATTCCTAACAACTTCCCACTCCTTAGCCGGAAAGATCTGTAGCCTTAGTTGGATTAGAATTGACTGGGTAAAATGGAAACACTTCTTTCCCAATTTAAGTGAGTAAAATAGAATTCCATACTTGATCTTTTTTGGCGCTAGCGGCAGGGCTAGACTCCAATATTTCTAGAAGAACATTAATTTTCTGGAGCCCATCAGATTTTTGTCTCTCTGTTACTTCTTCAGGACTTGATTCTTGCAACAAACTGATCTTTTTAGCAATCTGGGGAGAACCGGACTCCAATTTCTCTTGGATGATATTGATTTGCTCAAGCATACTTATTTTTGGATCTAGCCAATCCACATTACTGAACATCTCTTGAACTTTAGCAAATGCTTCAATCGGAAGACCTTTCTCTTCAGTACCAGGCAAATCAATCATAGTACATGAAGGTGCAGCATCCATTTCTGAAAAGAGTACCTTCATCCAGCCCACAAAAGAAAACAGAAATTTGCTTCTGAAGGAAAAAAAAAAATGTTGTATCGCTAAACATTATTAAAAAAATTATAAAATCATATTTACCTCTATTCTGAAATCCTTCATAAACTGATCCTTGGCATTCCATAAAATATCGATTTCATCACGGTTAAGCATCAAAATGTTTGATCTAATGAAGGCAGTGTTGAACATGACACGAAAAACCATTGCCTCATTTTCCAAATCATTATCCAAGCTAATGCACTCAAGCACAACATCGCCTTGAATATGGCAATGGATGTCAATTTTAACTAGTTCACAATCTGTCTGCAATAAAGTAAGAAAACAATATGATATAAGCTATGCAGTGAACTTGATAATTAAAATTTAAAGTACCAAAATCTCCAAAAGTTTCTTCATAAGAACACAAAGCATAGAAATATCACTTATATTGAATGCAGTTATATGAATGTTGTACGCTGGCCAGATCAAAGATTCAATTGGCTTTAAGCCGACATAACAGCATTTTTTCCCAGGTTGGCAGAGAACAACAGCCGTCATTCCCAACCCGGAAAATAGAATGTAGTTTCACTTAGTTTGGTTTCCATTTCTGGGTATTTTAATTTTGGTAGTGGGTGGAGAGAGAAATAGGGTAATGATTCTAGAGAGAGGTAATGAGTAGAGAGAGATAGAGAGAGGAATGAAAGCAATAATTGGCGAAATAGGGTAATGATTGAAGAGAAAAATAGGGTAATGATTAGAAAACAAAAACAAAACAAAGTTAAAATGGAAAATGAACAAAGCCATTGTCTTTGCCGGGTTGGGCAAGAACAGGTGTACGGCTTGGGAACCAGACCAAAGAAAGGATAGTCAGTGGACGCATGGGTAGAAGTTGAGGTAGCAGCCCCTGGATTCACACTTTGTGAAGCTGTGAATTCAGTAGATCTTTTTGATCCTGCTGACCCGGGTATACACCAAAGCAATTCTACTGGTTAGCAGCAGAGTTAAAACAAAAATAACAAGTAAAAATGGAAGATTTGCTACACTAACTCTCAAAAACTATCCTTTGATGGTATGATTGCTTCAAGCATATTACAGAATAACGCAATAACATCTAATTAGCGGAATGATGGTAATATAAACAATATCCAGAAATTATGTTTCCTTATGATCTGGCATGAAGTGAAAACTACCTTTGAAAAAAAGAAAAGAAAACATAAGGAAATCACACTAGGAATAGCAACAGAATTGAAATCACCTGCTTGTAATGACGAACAGTTTTGCCCCTCTTTGGTGTTGAGAACAGCACTTTGGGAGTCCGATCTGCAGCCATGAAAGGATCTTGTCCATATATCCTAAATATCGGACGGCAACCTCCCTCTCCATCCATGTTGGGAATGAATCTGAGAATGATGCAGTCCAATGTAACCGCCCGATCAAGTGGGGGCCACACTGAGCCCACATTCCTTCTTGAGACATACTGTAGGTACCTCAGTTGTGAAGGTAATGGATTCAGTGGCGACATTAGCTGCAAAAGCTCACGAGGTGCTTGCTTATATACCATGTCCAAAGTTTTCTGTTCCCCAATATATTGCTTCCTATAAATGAAGAGAGCGGCGAGCATGAAAGCCAAAACTGGCCACCCACCACTCTCACAATGCATTAAGAGTATATTCCGCTGCCCAAGTGAAAGCCAACTCTCACTTGATCTTAGGAAGTGGTGGATCATCTCCATGGTGAGTAATGGGCAACTTTCGTATTGACGAGGATAGTCCATCACAGTCATATCATACCCAGACAATATGTTATCAATCTGGCTTTGATGCTCTCCCTCTCGGAAGTTAAATACCATGAATGAAGCGTCAGGGGAGTATTCACGAAGGTTATTCACTATCCTTCCCATGTAGGCTTTGTAATCATCATCTTCCAAAACATTGGTGGTAAAGCAGCAATCGAAGACTATGCATTTACAAAAAAGGTGAAATGACAAGCGTATAAGTTAGAATAGGCCAAGGTCCTTCTGCAGTCTTTCTGCAGCATCAAGATGCAAAAATTTCCATACAATGCATAGCATCATTCCTTTCTTCATGCAGATAAGTTCATATACAAAAACGACCATACCAAACACATAAAGCATGCACAGAGTCAACAGGGGGCAGTTCCCTCAACCCGGGCCATGTGCACAAATTATTCTGAAGAAACCATCATGCATTCAGCTTTCAACAAAAAGAAAAGAACATGTGTGATGAGACAATTAGGATCACGTTGGAAGATTTCAATATCCCAATCATTTGGTCTGTTTTGGACAGTTTCCAACCAAAACTTGACTCTTTGGACTAGTGTCTACTCCTTTACTAGACAAATACCAGTTACAGTAAAATAAGGATGCAAAGGTTTAAATGCTGCGACCAAAAAGCTTCCAGAAGATTTTCTGGATTGACTTTTATTAGTCTTGTGCTGAATTTGTAAATCTATTCTGGTTGTGATTACTGCTTGCAATATATATTAATGGTCTATGCAATTGCTTGTTTTCCATGTGTTTGGTCACCCAATTGTCCCAAAAGCTCAAATTGCTATCAAATTGGCCTAACAATGTAAATGAGGCTATGCAACATTGTCCCTCATGCGCAACCCCATCTTGCACTTGGAGATGCAAACATCCATACTTCAAGTGAAACAGAATGCAATGGGGACAAACAGAAGCAAACAAGGATTAGATGCAAACTGAGAGCCTTGACTCCAAGACCTTCCTAAAACTAAAAGCTCTAATACCATGGTACAACACAGAGAGAGAAGCAAAGTGCAGTTGTATTCAAAAAGGTGTATGTTAAGAGGTTAATTACAGGGTTATACAGGCTAACCCTAATTATATTAGGCAAACCCTAACTTTGATCAACAGGCTAAACTTCACTTAGTATAAAAGATAACAGTTCAATAGAATCAAAAAAGTAAAAATTTGGTGGAGTAGAACTACCTATTTTCGGTATTGATTGTTAACTACAAATCGGCAAAGTCAAGGTTCATGCTTACCGTTGTTAGGACAGTATAAGGCATATTTGATTATTATTCAAGATTCAACCTTATCACAAACTGAACAAAAATAATCTTGGCATCACATATTTTTATACATAAACAGATGTCGGAATTTATCTACTTTGCTTGGTTAATTTACCTATGCCTCCATAGTTCAGCAAAAGCATTCCATTCTTGGATCCATCACAGGCAGAGCACCCAATAAAGGTTTTGTGACAGAGGAGCACTTGTATGTGGAGCTGATTTTTAAGATTGAGATTTAATTTATTGCCGTTTTGAAAATCACATTAAGTTGAGCTTTTCCCCTTTTTTCAAATGGTTGAGTTTTGACAAGCACCACTGGTGCAATGATTAAGACTCGACCTTTTAACCTTAAGTTAACGCATTCAAACCTGAGGGCAGCCATTTTGTGCATGTGAAATGTAGCCAATCTACCACTCTCGAATCCCAATAGTGGGGGCTAAACTTGGTGTAGTTTTTTCTATTGATAGGCTGAGTTTTGACAAGAAACATTAATGTTATCTCGTAAAACATCAAATATTAATTAATGATGAAAACTCAGAGTCAAAAAAATTGGTCACAAAATTTTGATTACCAAAAAAATACGTAACTATATTGGGTTTGCCGTAACCCCTGTCTGTATCTTCACCAAAAATACGTAACTAACACCATAAAAATACATACCTAATGAGCCAAAAAACTATGCATAACATAAACCAAAATTATGCGTACCATGCACCAAAATATGCGTACCACAATCCGAAAACTGAGTACCATATAGTTGCACAAAAAATAGGCGTAATATCCAACAACAAAAATGCGCAACATTTCTGTGGTGCACCTAGCTTTTTCCTGAAAACAATATCATGTACGGTAATTTATTTGGTAATTTACTCAACCAAACTCCACTTCACTGAGGGACTTGCTCCCTCCTATGGTCTCAGGTTCAAAAGCTCTCAGGTGCTATCAACTCCTTTGAAGCCGGTCCATACATAACTTTGTTGCATACATAACTTTGTTGCGGCTTTAATTGGGCTTCCCACAAGTGAGCGGTGGGATTTAGCCCCAGGATTAGTCGAGGTGCGCGTAAGGTGACCCAGAAACCTGACTTATCAAAAACTCCACCTCACTTAATCTATACTTCCCTTCACTACAACAACTTTAAATTCATAAAACTAATTTCCAGCCATCCCATAAATCCTTAATTGGAATTTAAACTAGAAAAGAAAGCCCATAAACAAGAATACAAAGGAAACCCATTGATCTTCAAAGTACAAAGAATCCAAATTCATAGAATAACACAAATTGTGGAACCCATACTTACCGAAAACCCTTTCAGAGATCTCCAGAAGCCCTTCAGGCGGCTTCCTATAGAAAAACTTCCTAAACAAGGCCATTGTTGCAGAGATCAAGACCAAGTCACCAGCAAAACAAACCCTAGAAACTCTCCAATACTACCCATTCGATCCACATTGCTTCCGTTTTCAGCTCAAATGTAAAACACAATACATAAGTGCATACAGGCACATGTAGGCATATAAGGTGTCATTATCGAATCAGGGAAGAGAATGTGGGATTTTGCTGGGGGTACAAGGAACTCGAATGTGTCTTGATTTTCACACTTGGCTCAGAGACTTGGCTTTCAATGGGAGAAACCAGAGAGAGAGAGAGAGAGAGAGAGAGAGAGAGAGAGAGAGATGTTTTTCTGTTAGAGGAGAGAGAAAGTGGAAGAGGTGGATTTTGTAATTATTTGTTGTTGATGTGGCAGTTGGGATGGGCAACAAAGGATCTCAGGTTTGTCTCTCTCTCTCTCTCAACAAAGGATCTCAGGTTTGTCTCTCTCTCTCTCTCTCTCTCTCTCTCTCTCTCTCTGTGCCCGAAACGGATGTTTTTCCTTTGAGTAATTATATACAGAACTATGCTACACAGTACACACAGCAATCTCTGAGCCAAGTGTGGGGGCCCACCACGGGTCCCACACGAATCATCCAAGTCGTTCATTAAATGTAAAACATTTTTTCAAGGGTCTCCGTAAAAAATAAGTTCAATCCAATACATATAAGTGCTTCATCCAACCATCTAACTTTTCATTCAGATTTTTGGATAATTAAAAGTTATATGATTGGATCGAGCACCTATAGGAATCGGATTGAGATTATTTTTTGTAGGGACCCTTGAAAAAATATTTTACATTTAATAAACGACTCGAACGATTTTTATGGGATCTGTGATGGATCTCACAATAAAATCTATTCACAATCTGTACACAGATTGTATGTGTGTAGACTTTCTATTATATAAAGTGATCTTGGGCCACCGCTGCTACAAGGAACCATGTAGTACAGGTGGAGGGCGCACTATAGGATTGTAATACACGATTCAAGTCATTTGTGTAGCAATTCATGGTAGATTTTATCTCGGCTCATGTAAATCTGAGTCGTCCACATAGATATGAAATTATCATTAGTTTTCAAAATGAACGGCTCGGATCGTACACTATAATTTTGTAGTGCACCCATAAACTATAAGATTTTCAGATTCCCGCTACAGGTGCCTAACACCTCTATTCATCACACATTTTTTGGGTTCATACAATTGTTACCGAGTCTCATCGATATGATTGGTAGATAAGAGTATTGGAACGGAGCCGTTCGTTTTGGGATTTTGAATTTAGATTTTTAGATATTGAGCGTAGAGATAAATAGAATAATGATTGAAAATAGTGATAATAATTAGAAAGAAAAATAAGAATAATGATTGAAGATAAATAAGATAATGATTAAAATTTAAAATCCAAAATCCTTAACCCAAAAAGGTTCACGTGACGGTATCCCAAAACTGGCAAATAATTTTTTTGTTTTCTGTCTATTTTGGTGAGGATCTGGATGATACCGAAAAATTAATGACAATGATGTTTGGTTGTTGCTTTCACTAGTAAAATCCTCCTTTTTTATTCACTCTCACTAATAAAACCTTCTCCCATCTTTTTCTAGTCTTTTGAAAGTTTCTTTCCAACGGATGCTATTTCTTACGTGTGGTTTGTAAAAAGTCTTTAAGCAATTAATCAGGGTGGAAATTCTACAGAAACCGACCAAGAGGGGCCCGATTTTGCACCAACCGTCGTGTGGGGCCCATTTTTGGGTCCCGCACGGATGATCCGATCCCTTTAATAACTTTAGAAAATAAAAGCGAGTGGGCTTGTGTATAATCAACCGAATCCAATATATGTAAGTATTTGATCCAAGCTTCTCATTTTTTATCCAATCTCCCTATTTTTTTGATTTTTTCAAAATGAGAAGATTGGATCGAGCACCTGCACATATTGGATTGAGCTGATTTTTCCAATGGCCCACTTGTTTTTTTTTTTAAATATTGAACGGATCGGATCATCCGTGCGGGATCCAGAGTGGGCCCGCATAGCGGTCGGTGCAAAATCGGGCCACCCATGATCGTGGTTGTAGCAAGGTTCTTAATCAGGGTGGTTAGGTCAAATAAAAGGCTAATGGACAGGTTATTAGTGTAATGGAAGCTTCAAAATACACACCAAATTCGTCTCCCAATAGAGAGATTACACACTCAGGGACAGGGAGCCTGTTCAATTTTTGAGTATTCAGTTTGGTCATGTGTGGGCATCTCTTGAACCCATAATAATAATTGGAATCGTTCATTTTGTAGAGCTCATAATAAACATCATCCATGTAATAAATTAGTTTGATCAAACATTAATACGTATACAAACAACTACAAGGAAAATGAGATGTCGAAAAAATAAATTGAAGTTTCATGCAAATGGGTTCGGGTTCGGGTCATGACCCGGATATTTCCGGGGGGAAATGGATCTTTTCATACAAATGGAGATGTTGTTGCGAGAGCATCTCCAACCCATCTCTCACTCTTTCTCAAAAATATATATTCTATTCAAAAAGTAATTTTGGAGAATCAACAACTCTAATCCAATTCTCCATTTTTCACCTCCAAAACTTCCTCCATTTATTGTTCGATATTGTTTTTTTTTTTTCCTCCTTTCATTAGATGCATGTTTTTTTCTCATTTCAACTCATTATTCAAACCAATACAATGATAGGATAGTGTAAATGAGAAAAAATAATATTATGAGTTCAAATGTTTTGAATTTACATTTGATGTTATTTCAAAATGCATTTACATATACTTAATATTAGACTCATTTTAAAGGTATTATTATTGTTTTTCTAATAATACCAATTTTGTAAATAAAAAAAATGATGCGTAATGTAAAAGTTATATGTAATTGACAAAATTCTAGCAAAAAAGTAAATCGAATATTAGTGAAGGAAAGAAATAGAGATAGGTCTCCATTTGGAAGGTGATTCTCCAAACATGGAGAATGAGAATTGAGTCTCTAAAATGGAGACTCCAAATAGAGATGGATTTGAGGGCATGGATTCTTCCAAAATGGAATTTTTGAGCCCAAATGGAGATGAATTCGAGATGCTCTGAAGTCGGGTATTTTACAAGAATGCTATCCGAAAGCGTATAAGCCCTCGTCGGGAAAAGAAAAACAACTTTTGAAAGTAGAACTAAAAAAGGAGTCCGGATTCCCTGTTCGACAACAGTCGAGAGGGGGTCGGACAGGTCCGTGTCCCGAAGGGGGTTGGACAGGGGATCTAAGAACAATATGTATCAAAGCAAGTAAGGAAAAATAAAGACATTATTTGCACACACAAAAAACTTAGTAAAGAAAAATAAAAAAACGTTGTTTTTGCACACAAAAATACTTAATAATGACAGTTTAAGTGTGCTTCAAATTCTCAATTTTTTTCATCTAATTTTGTTATTCTTGGCAAGTCACACCGTCATGAGTGTTATGCTTTGGCAAACGCTACCTACCTCTGTATATGGCGTCTATCGAACCCATGTTCCACAACCGTTCATTCTGCAAGATTATCTTTTGAACAATTCATGAAAAAAAAAAAAAAAAACAACAACTCAATTCGATATCTGTAAGTGTTTTGTCGAATAAACCATCATTAGGTTTTGAATAAATTGCCTGATGCATTTGGTATCCAAACGAGTTAGAAGATTTGGCGGCCTGGAAATTCGATTGGAGGAGAAAACGGTGGCGCAAGGTGTCATAGCACCTCCTACTGTGAGACCCTGATTCCGCATTCATCTCCACTAGGGCTGTAAACGAGACAAGCCGAGCCAAGCTTTGGCAAGCTCGGCTCATTTACTAAACGAGCCAGAAATTCGAGTTCGAGCCTTAACAAGCCGAGCTTAGTCATTTACTAAACAAGTTTCTTTAATCGAGCCGAACCTATCTTAACGAGCCGAGTATTTGTTGAACGAGCTAAACTCCCTTCAGCTCGTTTAGTGAAGGAGCAAAAACTCAAGTTCGGCTTGTTTACTATACAAGCCGAGCCGAACTCGCAAGCTGCTCGATTCATTTACACTTTACAACCCTAATCTCCACTAGAAAGCCGAGTTGTGTTCGCTTATGATTTGCTATTAATTAGTTCTTTCGTAATATGGATCACCCTTTTTGAACAAATAAATGGCAATAAAATGAAACAACAATAATCGAATCGTTCATAAATCGCGATAAAAAATGTATGACCACGTACTGCTTTCTCGACAAATTTAGCAGCCAATTGCTTCCAATGTAGGAGTAGTGAAAAACATACAATGAGACCCACGTGCCACCCACGGGGGTTAGGAAACAACAAGAGGGTCGCTGTGTGTGGTGTCGATTGTACTGTGTGAGAGGTTGTGGGCCGTCCCCGCCCGTGATCCAATTCAAAACCACCGCCTTAAGGCTCCGTTCCGAAAACATTCTTAAAAAATAAATACTTATTTTGCCACTTCTCGTTCAAAAATAAAAAAAGAGTCATTCTACAAAATCCAAATAAAAAGTTCATTTTACATTTTCAAGCTCAAAAATAATGTAAATGAAAAAAAAATCAATTTTTTTGCATCATATTAAAGATCTCAATGGAATTTATCAAATAAGATCCATAGTGGTAGGAAAATTATTTGCGTAAACACATGATTTTTTAGCTTGAAGTTGCCTTGTATAAAAAATAAGACTGTTGCTATGATAATGGGCACCGGCGGAGGGAAATCGTACCGGCGGCTGCGCCGGGCCGTCTCTGGCCACCGGATGGCCGATTCGAGCGGTCCAAAAATTCTAAAAAAAAACCAAGGGGGCCACTCGCGAGAATCAACGGCATCCGAGGTGTGTAAGGTGCTTAATCCGAACACCCTTTTTCCGTGTATATATGATCAAGCACCCTACACGGAAAATGGGTGCTCGGATCAAACACCCTACACACCTCGGATGTCGTTGATTTCCGCGTAAGCCTCCTGGTTTATTTTTTTTAGAATTTTTGGACGGGTCGGATCGGCGGTCCAGTGGCCGGAGACGGTCCGGCGCGGCCGCTGATACAATTTCCCTCCCCGACGAGTCAGTACCTATATAAATTCTTCCAAAATAAGTTCTGGCCTTCTTATTTTTCGAAACAAGCCTTCTTATTACACAAAAAATAAGTTCTTATTGTGTTTCTGGAACACAGTCTAACACCAACGACTTACAAAATTATTGCTATTGCATAACATTTTTTACTCTCCCTTCTGTTCTCCTCCCCCACCCACCAAATCTACCCTCGCTTGATCCTTCCCCGTTCCCCCCGTTTCTTACTTCTGTTTTATGAAAATGAAATACTTTTTGTACAAAATTTAAGAACATTTTGATAATTGAATGTGGTCAGTAAAAAGTGGAGTGTATAAAAAAATCACTACCGTATTGTTATTCAGCAAAATACTAGTTTTCCCTTTTTCTTGATATTCAACCAAGAAACACAAACATTATTCCATTGAAAAATAGGAAACTTATATATATAAAATAAAACCTGTTAATAAAAGAAAATTGAAGGGTTTGGACATTTTCCAATTTGGGACCAATTTGCCCCTTGATTTTGGCCTATTGCCCTCCAGCTCTCAAGCCACGATATCAAGCCACGTCTCCCACTCCACTGCTTCCTTCCTTCACAAAGAGAGAGAGAGAGAGAGAGACGTAAAATCAAAAGCCTTGGTCTCTGGTTCTAAACGAAGAGAGAGAGAGAGAGAGAGAGAGGAGGACGACCCCACCAACGAACACCAGCATTGCGTCCGCCACCGCCACCGCCGACCAGACCACCACAACCACAACCGCCACCTCCGGCAACCGCCACCTCCGTTAGCGCCTTCCATCCGCCGGCAAGGTCTCTCTCTCTCTCTCTCTCTCTCCATTGTTCCGATTCTTGTCAGATTAGGGTTGTGGCTAAACTTAAATCGATTGTTTATAACTTGTTCGTTCGATTGTTTGGAATTCGAATTAGGGTTAGGGTTAACTGGAATTGTTTTTTTGAGCCAATTTGGTAGCTACGGTGAAGGGTATAGATATTCTATTATATGTGATATCTGGTACTCAGTTGATTGAACGGTTCTACGTAGTTCAGCGAATGTTTCCCCCTAATCATGTTGGTGATGTGCTTTCTAGAACGACATCAAGTGTAGTGCACCATGCTGGTGTTTTAGAAGGCTGGTTTGAGTCCACTGGTGGGCGATTTGGCCGATAAAGATTAAAAATGAAAAGAAAAGGAAAGAGGTGAATGAGAATGCAAAATAATATTAGACCAGCACTATCCCACTTTTGCTATCTCTTTTCCACAAAGTGAATGTAGTTATGTAGCAGTAGCACTTTACATGTTTGAATGGTTTTCTTTGCATGGTCAAAAAAATACAAGATTGAAACTTTTGCTATCTCCTTTCTAAAAAGTGAATGTAGTTATGTAGCATTAGCACTTTGCATGTTTGTTGAAATGTTTGAATGGTTTTCTTTGCATGGTTAGAAAAATACAAGATTCTTCCAACAAGAAGGTCGTGCATACAATACAAAAAATTGATTGATAAAGATTCATTTGAAAGCACAATAATCAAAGTAGCTATTTCAACTGCTTACGTTTTCGGCTATATTGAGTATTTGCCATTCTCTTATTTTTGATTTGGTTGTGTATGCATTTGAATTTGTGAATTCTGAATTTAATTTTTTGGGTGGTTGTGGTTGTTTTTACATGAGAGAGCTACTCTTTTGTGTTTAACTTGGCGTCAAGTATCATTGTATGAATTTCAGTTACACATTTGAATCGATTTGTTGAGATGTCAAATTTCCAGGTAGAAAGTCCAATTGACAATACTAATAAAAGATTCAGCTATTGTCCCGTGGATGCTTTCCAGTGGGACTCTCTGACTCGGCGACATACATCGAACTACTAGGTTAAGGGAATACCCATTTGGAGTTTGCTTCAAAATGAAGCTTTGAAGATTTACCACTTTCCAAAATCGTCCTACAAAAAAATTCATACTTTCTGTTATCAAACTGAGAAAATTGCGCAAGCAATTCTCCTTGCAGTTTTGAAATGCCCTGGGAATTTGACGATGGAGACACTCATTTTGGACAGTTTGACTCTTGATTTCCCAATCATCTAACCCGTCTTAATACTATAGTCATGCTGGCATTTTCTTTACATTGCACAACAACTATGTTTTTTCAGAACTTTTTCCATATGTTCGGTTGGATGCCTTGACAACGCATCAGTTCAATGGATGGCAGAAACTTTGGCTTTGGAATTATTAAGCACTTGTAAATTTATGTAAATAACATTTGCCCACAGTTCTCCCTCCAATTATTCCAGTTTAGTTATTTCATATCATGCCAATTTATTCACCAACAAAGAAGCTCACGGGCACAAAATCCTCGTGTGAGCACGCCGGCATGCACCTAGTATATATATATATATAGAAGACCGATATGGCCTCGTGAAACTTTCCTATATATATCGGTCTTTGTAGCAGGGAAAAATCTTTCACTGTACATGTTCTCCACCGCCCAAAAGCAATTCCCGATCCCTTTCACAAACAACCCCCCCCCCCCCCCCCCCCCCCGTAAATCATGACATTGCAGATTTTTGTACTTCAGAAGCATCTGTGTGCTCTTTTAGGGTTTCGCTCGAATCGCACCTGCTCACAAATCTTAGGGTTTTTCGTGCCCTAATTTTCTCTTCAGAAATGGCCGGAAACAACCGAATCTCAGACGACGAAGGTAAAAACCCTAATCTAACTCCATGAAGATGTGTATTTCTGAAGCATATTTGCTACGAAATTTGTGGAGCTCACTTTCTTTTTTTTTTTCCTCTTCACGCGTTTCGTGCAGATGAACTCGATGTTGAGGAGGACGAGAGAGAACCCGTCGACGGTGATGGAGTCAACGACGAAGAAGATGAGGAAGACGGTATTATGGCCTTCTCTTATGCTTTTTTGTTTTGTTTTTCCCACTGTATACTCTTGTTTGGGCCGTCTCTTCATTCTAGTTGGTTACTAAGGTTTCTGACAGCTCATTAGGGTGTATTTAGTTTCACCTTTTTGGCGCTGGGAAGAAGGGGCTTATTTTACTAGGTTACTAGGTTTTGTGACTTGTGGTGGAAAACTTATTGGGCGAAATGTTGATTTTGTGCATTTTATCTTTATGCATGTAATGTGGTGCTTCGTATGTATTTCTTTTTAAAATTTTTTTGAGTGATTTTGATGTGTGTTGCTTTTTATGGGTTTTTGACCTGTTGGAGTTAATTTAATGGTAATTCACGTTCATGTTGAGTAAGATAGGAACCCATTTAGTTACCAAAAAAAGAGAAGAAGATAGAAATCCATTTTCATAGTCTTGGTTTAAAATTTTTGAGTGACTTTAATGTGCATCATTTTATGAGCCAAATCCGATCAATCCGTTTCGGTAGCTGCTGAAGCGAGGAGCTCGATCTAGTACGAGTTTGTAGCTTAGAGCTCTGAGTTGATAGTTGCTAAAGTGCGAAGGGCGCTCTTTATCAACAACGCATTCATTGCATTCATTCATTGAATAATCAAGCTGAGGCAACGTATTGAATGAGCTTCTGCTAGATCGCTACACAAGCCCCCGCTCTACACCACCAAAAGAGAGAGGAGCTGCTTATTCTACTTCTACAATTGACTACTCCTGTTCATTAAGAATAAGAACGCTACGCGGAGCTTTCAACATTCACTATGCTACGCGCTACGCGGCTCTATTCATTCCATCATTCAATACACACGGAGAAGAGAAGAGGAAAAAACCTATACTCTAATAAAAGGAGGAAACACTCTTTCTAAAAAATCCACTACCCGGCAGCTCTATGTATCAGCGCTAGAGACGTCGGTAGTCTCAAATCCGTCCCTTCCCCCACTCTTTATTGGCTCCTTTTGTAGGAATATAGTCAAAGTAATTGGGTTTTTGACCTGTTGGAGTTAATTAATTCGAATTCACATTGATGTCGATTAAGATAGGAACCCATTTTCGTAGTCTGAGATGTGTTTTGGTTATCTTTTTAGCAGTAGGGCATGATGGATATGAAAACAATTGGTTACACTAGGGTTTGTGACAGTTCATTAGGGTTTATT
>CM033798.1:41545146-41550146 GCA_019656835.1 Rhododendron ovatum | reverse complement strand
ATCTACACTCGTAAAGATCTGTTGACAGCTCATGGTCTTGGTAAAAAGGTTTTTGTTAATTCTGTTGGGTTTCTGCGTGTCCGGCGGACTGGTTTGGCTGCCAGCAGCAGTCAGTACATTGATTTGTTAGATGATACAAGGATACATCCAGAATCTTATGGTCTTGCTCAGGAATTGGCCAAAGATATTTTTCTTGCAGATGTGGGAGACGATAATCATGATATGCATGAGGATGAGGATGTGCTGGAGATTGCAATAGAGCATGTTAGAGAAAAATCTGATCTATTAAAAAGATTTAATGTTGTTGAATATTCTAAGGACAAGGGATGGGAGAATAAGAGAGAAACTCTTGATAAGATAAGATTGGAGTTAATACAAGGCTTTCAGGACTGGCGTAGACTGTATGTTGAGCGAAGTCAGGAGGAAGAATTTTATATGATTTCTGGGGAGACAGAGCATACCGTTGCTGAAGGAAGAATTGTGCAGGCAACAGTACGCAGGGTGCAAGCTCAAAGAGCAATTTGTGCGCTTGAATCTGGACTGACTGGTGTGCTTACTAGAGAAGACTATACAGATGATTGGAAGGAAGAAGGTGATCTGTCAGAGAAATTGCATGAAGGTGATATTCTTACGTGCAGGATCAAGTCGATTCAAATCAACAGGTACCAGGTCTTCCTGACTTGTAGAGAAAATGACATGAGGAGTAACCGCTACCAGAATCATCGAACCGTGGACGCATTCTACCATGAAGACCAGAGCAGCTCACAGAATGACAAAGAGAAAGCTCGCAAAGAAAGGGAGATTGCTAAGAAGCATTTCAAACCAAGGATGATCGTTCATCCTCGGTTCCAAAATATTACAGCAGATGAAGCAATGGAGGTAAGTTTCTAATAAGTTATTACTGTTATTTCCCTGCTAGTTAAGAATACATATAGGGGTGATTTATTCTTGCAGCTCTCTCTCATCTTAATTATGTTTGTATTTTATATGCTTTCAACCTATGATATGTACACTTAAATATGTGGAGGGAATGTGACCAACACCGAGATACTTGAGTCATGGTATGTGCAAGTACTCTTTTTAGCTTATACCTTATGTTGAATATATGTTAGTTTACCCTTGAAAGTAAAAGAAACATGTAATAACATATCAAATCAAGAATTTTTTCTGTGTCCTTGAACTATGGTATTAGGTGAATTGAATACGAATTTCTTACCGGTGTCCGACGCCATATCCAAGTCCGTGTAAAATAGCCTCCAAACCAACCATTTTTTGCATGAAATCACAATTTCATGGTTCGAATTGTGAAGGGCAGACCATCAGAAATAGGTTTTGATGAATGCTGTTTTCATGCATAATAGTGATGCTTGTTTTTAGCAGTTAGGAATCACGAGGGATTGAGGACTTGCAAGAGAATATTTTAAACACATTACTCCCTCCGTCCCATTTTCATTGTCCATTTTTGAATTGCATGCCATTTTTGAATTGCTTATATCTTTCAATCTATAATGTTTTTCATAATTTTGAAAACTTTGTATTATAGAATTAATCAAGATCTATCAAACAAGATCCATATTGCATATTTTTCAAGATTCACACTAAAAGATATAGGCAAAAGACATAAAAGAGACGAATAGAATAATGGACAATGAAAATGGGATGGAGGGAGTATTAATGAAGTCCGGATATGATTCAGACTTAAATTTTGAGTCCTTGAATTTTCCTTGGAAAGACATTGAGATCATCCTGGGAAGGAGCTTGTAGGATTTAAAATGTTCTGTCTTCTGCATTTCTCATTTGTATTTCCTATATGCTCTATTCTCTTCTGTGGGGTACTTCTTGCTTATTCATGTACATTCTCTGTTCATCTTTCTTTGCATAGTTCCTGTCTGACAAGGAACCAGGTGAAAGTATTTTCCGTCCTAGTTCTCGGGGGCCCTCATTTTTGACGTTAACTCTCAAAGTTTATGATGGGGTATTTGCTCACAAAGACATAGTTGAAGGTGGAAAGGAACACAAGGACATCACAAGCTTGCTTCGCATTGGGAAAACGTTGAAAATCGGTGAGGACGCATTTGAGGACTTGGATGAGGTCAGTGCAATTGCATATCTTCCGTCATGATTTTCAGGGGATTTCTTTTGGTTGTCCTGATTACAAATTACATGTCAACAATTTGGTGGAAAGTAGTTACATTACTTCCCAATTTAAATAAATGGTGGTTAACGTAAGATCTTCATCCTGCTTACAGGTTTGAACAATTTTTGGTGCCTTTTATAATTTTGGTTAAATGCCGTCTTTAGTTGTTACTTTCTTTACCATCCACAATTTTTGTTTCTATTTATAATTTCATTATTACTGTGCTTGTAGTAGCTTTTCTCATGATTTTTAAAGTGGCATTCCCTCTCTTGCTGGAACTCTACCTTTTTTGCCTTGAAACAGATGATATAAGAAAACATTTTTCGGGTGGAAAAATTCTAACTAGAAATTGTTGCAAGCATATTTTGATAAGTTGGATCCAAGCATGTTTGTTAATGAGCTTTCAAGTGTTGGCTGGTGCTTGAAAAGAATCATCAGGTTTTCCGATTTCTGTTCCACTTCCACATTTTTCGATACTTGAGATACCATTAAGCTGGGACCACAACCGTATTGCGGGCCACTAAAGCTATGTTAAACCATGTTACATCTTAATGTATCATTAGTTACTATATACTTGACCAAATTCATTTGCTTCTTGAACTTCCTGGGAAGGAATCTTTGCTGAAATTGTTGTGATAATCCCATCAACTCGCAACTGCTAAGCTTTGGCGATTTAGATCAACTGCGTAGAAGTGCTCATTAGGAAAATATATTATGTTTCGTCTGATATTCTGGATAGCGCTTGGCCACTTAGATTCGTTGCATGAATGTTGACTCAACATGTGGAGTGATGATTTAATATATTTGATATACATGTGGGGATCTACTAAGCCTTTTTTTTTTTTTTTTGTGCCATTTAATGCAGGTAATGGACCGTTATGTTGATCCATTAGTGACTCATTTGAAGGTAATGTTGAGCTACCGCAAGTTCAGGAAGGGCACTAAAGCAGAAGTTGATGAGGTGTTGAGAATTGAGAAATCCGAGTATCCGATGAGGATTGTTTATTGTTTTGGCATATCACATGAACATCCTGGCACATTTATTCTTACATACATACGGAGCACAAACCCACATCATGAGTATATCGGCTTGTATCCAAAGGGATTCAAGTTTCGGAAGAAGATGTTTGAGGACATTGATCGGCTCGTAGCATATTTCCAGAGGCATATTGATGATCCACAACATGACTCTGCGCAATCAATTCGATCAGTTGCTGCAATGGTGCCAATGCGAAGCCCTGCAACTGGGGGGTCCTCAGGTGGGTGGGGTGATTCCTCTAGTAATGACGGTGGCTGGAGAGGAGATCGGGAAAGAAATCCAGGTTCACGATCAGGTATGTTGGTAAATTGTTGATGTCGTGCTTTGGTATACTTGCGTATAGTTTTTTGTTTTGCTTCGTGTGTGTGGCCTTTCTCAACAAGCCCCTTTATTAGGTTGGTTTCTTGTTTCCACTTGCTAAAAACTTGGAAAATGTAGGACATGGTCACAAAGCATCCATACTGGATGATAAGTACTTTCTGGGAGTAGAACTGTATGAATGTCCTGCATTTTTGCTGTAGCTGTATCAATTCTGCGGTCTGTTCAGCTTGTCTTGGCTCTTGGGAATTACAGCTCGTTTCAATCTGGTTTTTTTATGCCACATTCAGCCTGAGAGTTGCTAGAGGCATGATGCATTTTGACCTCGAAATAGAGTTTTGAGGCATTGCATTTGATGTGATTAAGTGTAGCATGGTAATTGTAAATGCACCCGTAGTCTGTTTATTGGTAGCCTAGCTGCTACCTCTCCTACTGGTAACAAACTTGTTTTAGGGGTTAAGGATGATTGCTTGAGCTACCTGCAGTTGTTCCATTCTTATTTCTCTTCATACTTGGATCATTTTGAAAAAGTACCTACAGTGAAGATGACTTATCTCCTAACTGTGAAACAATAATTTGTAGATAATGTAAGGGAGGTTTTTTTGTCTTGCATTCCTTTTGCCAAATATACTTGTACCGATTTAGCTATCTTGTCAATCTTGATATGGTTTACTAATACAGAGGATATGTTTTGCCTTTACAGGGAGAGGCAATGGTGATTACAGGGGCAGCAATCAGGATGGGCACCCAAGTGGGCTTCCCAGGCCCTATGGTGGCCGAGGCCGTGGCCGAGGCTCTCATAACAGCAGTGGTGATAATGATGGTAATGATGGGCGGGATGGGTGGGGCAGCTTTCCAGGTGCCAAAGTTCAAAATTCTCCAGGCAGGGAGGCTTTTCCTGGTGGTTGGGGTGGAAGTGGTGATGGTGCAAGTGGTGGTTGGGGGAGCAGTGGTGGTGGTGGTGGTGGTGGTTGGGGAAGCAGTGGTGGTGGTTCCGGTGATGCGGATGCTGGTGGTGGAAATTCTGGCTGGGGTGGCACCAAGTGGTAGAGTGCCCCAAGTCTGTTTGGATTTTAATGGTATGGATTTTAATAGTATGGCTAATGGGCATATGATTTTGCAGTATTGCCCCAGTTGAATGGTAGCGTACTCATCCAGTTGAATAGTAGCATACTTCTCCAGTTTCTATTCCTAAAAAAGTAGAAGTCCAGTTTCTATTTATGTAGTCTTTATCTAGTATATGATATGTTTCTCATGTGCCCAGTATTTTGGAAAGCACTTTTTCCCCCTTTTCGATAACAAGTCCATCCGTTGCGGCCAAAATGATTTGCAAAGTCATTTTTTGGTTTGTTATAGTGCGCACCCTTTTTGTCAAAGAATCGTGGGGAGCCACCAATGCAATGTCATTTTGGCATAATAACCATTTTTTTAGGCGTTTCCTTTCCCTTTGCTAGTTCCTGTACAAAGCTCTTAATCAAAGCAAAACCTTAGTTTTTAAAGGAAATG